>APFE030834417.1:0-24369 GCA_000404065.3 Pinus taeda
TTCATCATAACATAATAGCACATTCATTCATAACAAAAGTAAATAGAAAACACACCAATTTTTTGAATAACCTCTTTATTAATACTTTAGTTCTACTTACAGACTCAAGACTTCCCGACGAACTCAGTTGTAGGGGTCCGCGCACTCAACTGTGGACTCTATTGTAGGCCTCTACACAAAAATATGCAAAGCCTCTCTTCTACTCTAAGACTTCTTCATTTTTCTCTTACTAAACCATTACATTCATCTTCACCTTCACTTACTTGCCTTAGACTCTCTAAGGCTCTCCTACTTATACAATCCCATTATCCACAAACCATGGGTAGATCTATAGAATATGACACAGCATACATAGAAGAAGGGTAAAACCCTTTATGACACTTTACTATGTACGTGCTCCATGACAATAACTTGGAGAGACTATACACTTTATACAAAAAAATTGGGCTTTTTGCCCCAAAACATGGGCTTTTTCCCCAAAATTGAACCTAGGGGACCCTATCCCAATAGGCCAAAACCCAATAGTCTCAACCATCTTGAAATAAATCAGTCATGAATCAAAAAGAATCTTCTCATTATCATTGAATCAAATTATAATACATCAAATAATACTCAAAATAACAGTGCAATGTTCTTGAGCTAAATAGTTGCCTATCTGAAAACAAAACTTTGAATCCTAATGAGCTCTTATACTTTCTTATTTATACAAGAGTGTAGCTACTAGAATCTCCCTAGAAAATAGGAATATTTGTCTCCTACAATTCAAGAATTATGGATCTTATTCCTCATTCCTTTCACTTGATTAATTGTCAATGAACTCAAGTTGTTGAGAGAGAGAGTGTTGTGATCTTGGGCTGATTGAGGGAGTTAAAAAGGTGGAAAACTCCCTAGATTCTCTCCTTGTTGTCTACTATGAGGCTCTGCAAAAAAGCCATCTCAAAAATTGCTCCATTTCCTGCAATGAAACCATATTAGGCCACATGACATGAAAAACATATTTTATCCTTCTCACCAAGCATAATATAACAAAAAATGTAAGTAAATTTGAGAAAGAGATAGTTCTAAAATTGGAGGAGGGAATGATGGCCCTTATAATATACCTATTGATGAGCCTCATCAGTGGTGTATCTCCTTACATCTTGATGTAAAGTGGGCCAATAGTAATAAAGCTGTAAAACTTTAAAGGTTGTCCTCTTAGCAACAAAATGCCCCCCACAAAGTCCATCATGACATGTTGAGAGGATTTTAAAAATATCTTCTTCCCTTACACATCTCCTTAAAATCTGATTTGGTCCCAATATGAAAATATTTCCTCAAATCCAAATGAAAGGAGCACTTTTATTTACAGTCTTTTAGATGATAGATTAGGAGGGAACCTCCCAGTAACCAAGTAGTTCACTATGTCATCAAACCAAGGAAAAAGCACTGATATGGAAAGGAGGTGCTCATTTGGAAGTTGATCATCCACCATCTCCTCGTTACCTATAGGCAAAGTTAGTTTGCACAAGAAATCTACAACCACAATTTTTTTCCCTGGTTTGTTAATAATAGTCAAATCAAACTATTGTAACAATATTATCCATCTGATCATCATACCATTGACATTAGGCTTATTCATTAAATACTTAATGGTTTCATGTTCAATATGAACAAAGTTTTTATACCCAGTGATATAATGCATGAGTTTGTTTAGATAATGTACTACAACTAAGAGTTATTTTTCAGTGACAATGTAAATCAACTCAGCTTTAAACAAATTCTTACTAATGAAATAGATAGCATAAGGAAATTTACATTCTACTTTTTGTAATCTTTCCCCCAAAACTCTAACTGATGCATCAATATGGATATGGAAAGGAAATGCCCAGTTGGGACCATTAAGAATGGGTGCAGTGGTCAACTTTTCTTTCAACACTTCAAGGGTGTCTTGACAGCTTCTTGTCCAACAAAAAATTGAATCCTTGGAAGTAATCCAAAAAAATGTGAAGCCACTTTACTAAAGTGCTCGATGAACCTTCTATAATACCCAATTGATCCCAAGAAACTCTTAACATCTCTTTGTTTTTTAGGGGCAGGGACCCTTTTGATGATGGAAATCTTGTTTGGGTTAGCTTGTATCCCTTCCTTGGATATGGAATGGCTAAGGACAATCCCTTAATTCATGAAGAATTCAGATTTATCAAGGCCCAATGACAGATTAATTTCAATGCATTTCATTAAGACCTCAGACTTATTGGATACAGATGCATGGAACTCACATCCATAAGGAGTGAAATCATCCATGTATATTTCAATAGATTCATGAACAAGTTTAGCAAAAATACTTAGAACTGCCCTCTAGAAAGTAGCACGGGCATTGTATAGATTGAATGGAAGAACTCTGTAGGAAAAATTACACCAAGGACATGTAAATGTGGTCTTATCTTGGTCTTTAGGTCTAATCTGAATTTGGTTGTATCCACTAAAACCATTGAGGAAGGAAAAGAATTTATTCCCTACAAGACCATCCAGGTTGTAGTCAATTAAGGGGAAAGGTAAATTGTCCTTCTTTCTAGCCCTATTAAGTTCACGATGATAAACATAGATTCTCCTCTTTCCATTCTTCTTGGGAACTAAAACAATAGGTGACACCCAATCACTATTTGAAATGGGGTATATGAACCCTACATCTAGTAAATTTTGTAATTCTTCTGTCACAAAGTCCTTAAGAGCTAGGTTCATCCTTCTCTGGGGTTCGTACATAAGCTCACATACCTCCTTGATGTAAATATGATGAGTACAAACTGAGTGATGCAAATATTTCATTTCCTTTGAATCCCAATAAAAATAATCCAAGTATTGCCTCAGTATATTTCACAATTGTTTTTCCTATTTGGCCAAGAGAGAGGGGTTTATCTTTAAAGTTTTGGATGGGCCAAACTACACAATATTGACATGTTCTGGACTTGAGTCAACAAAACATAAGTCACTCCAAGGACTACTTTGAGATGCTTTCATCAACTCATAAATTGGTATGGGAGTGGGAGGTTGGTTCCAAAGGATATGGTCAACGAGGTCATCTTCATCAGGTTCCCCCCTCCTATAAGAATATCTAGAGTACATATTGGGTAGGGGGTTGTGTGATAAGATTCATCCTCTTCCTCGTCTTCCAACCACAAGGGTAATTCATGTTCAATAGCAGGTTGAGAAAGAGCATATAATACCAGTTCCTTTGATAAATTCCCATTCTTTATACTCATGTTCCCAGCCCTAAAACTAATATACGCATCAGAAATGGCCAACCAAGGTCTTCATAAGATGAGAGGATAGTGATTAAAAAAAAAATT
Organism: Pinus taeda; assembly: GCA_000404065.3. NCBI lineage: Eukaryota > Viridiplantae > Streptophyta > Pinopsida > Pinales > Pinaceae > Pinus > Pinus taeda. The sequence goes on from APFE030834417.1 coordinate 3,327, forward strand.
GGGCTAGAGAACCGGGAAATTAGTAGGATACTCCCAAGATTAAATGGAGACCATAACATATTCAACAATTCCCTCAGGAGTTAATTTGGATCTTTCTGCAAGTTGCAACATTGTGGTGGTCTTCCTCAAAGAACCTTGGAGATTTATCTTTAGCATGGTTTCCTTAGTCATCACATTGATTTCATCCATAAGATTGATTAGGGTATTAGGGACTATAATTCCATCAATGTGCACCTCCACTCTTGGGGTCCCAGGGACTAGATATTTCAAGAAGATCATCCTCCCAAGCATCATATTAGATAGTTGCCCAACAACATTGATGGTGGGGATGTCTCTTTATCTTTTGCTAGGATTTTTGAAACATTTTTCCCTGATAATATTATTATAGATGGGAAGATCTTTAATGGCATGGAGAAGGGGTATTTCAACACACAAATTCTTCAATTCTCATAGAATTTCAACCTCTTACGGGGTGTTCTAGCTACGATGGATCAAATTCTTAGGAAAGGGAGGTGGAATGACTTGAGGAGCACTCTCTTCCTTCTCTTCTTCAAGCTCTTCAAGTCGATAAGGTGGGTGATTATTTGGGAGCACTCTCCCAGACCAAGGGTTGATCTCCTAGATTTCCATGGCATGAGAAGGATATGATGTATCTCCATTGTAGACTTGGTGTTCTTGCTTGCTGTTTGCATTCAGATTTGTTTGAGAAGGATTTTGAGGTGTCTTATGTGGAGTAGGATGAGTTAATTTTGGTTGAGGTTGGGGAAAAGGTAGTAAAGGAGGTTGGTTGATTTGAGGCCTCCACCCTTGTGATGGGTTGCCTCATTGAGAAGATTGGGGTGGATATGGCTGAGAAGGATGGTTGGTAGGCTTAAGAGAATATGGAGGAGCATAAGGCCAAGAAGTAGGTTCGGACCATGATGGATGAGTGGAAAAGTACCAAGGTTGCAAAGGTGCATTCTGATTTGGATTATAATATAATTAATTTTCACCTTGCATGCCTTGTTTATATGGACGAGGTTCCTGAGGCATTATTTGATTAATGAAGCAAAGTTTCTCTAATCCATATTATACCCCTTCGTATATAGGTTTTAGGCCAGGAAAGGAAGGGCATTTTTCTGTTGCATCGTTTTCTTCATAAACTAGGCATACTTCTATGACATTCAATGGCCATTCATTCTTAGGGTGCCTTTTAGTGCATCTAGGACAAAAAATAGCTATTTCACTCTCTGTTTCCTCCTACATTATTTTTATTTGCATGGTATCCATTTGCAATGCAAAGATATGCACCATTTCACTCTTGAAATCCTACAACATGTTCCCTACCTCATTCTTGATGGATTTTGTGGAGGGAGAAGAACTTACCAAGCCTTAACTAGCCCTCCCCTTCTTCCTGGTAGCCTAGAGTGATTCTTCAATGCAATTTTCATTTCATCATAGTATAATTGATAGATATCTTGATCCATATTTGAATAGGAATGCAACAAATTACAGAGATAACCATAAATAGAAAGATGCAGTGGAAATAATACTTCATTTCATTAATGTAAAATACTGAAATATGCTTACAAACAGAAATGGAAATACACCAGCTAGGGCGATGGTAGCTTATCTTTAAGAAGAGATGTGGCGGATACATGCCTCTAAATTGAAATACAATGAGGCTCAAGGGCCTTTTATTATTTAACAATAAGAGCAAACCCTAAACAACCAAAACCCTAACCCGAGGAGATGTAACACCAAGAATTTATGGGCCCCGTTGGGGTGCGTTGGATAGCCAACTTCTCAGGGCCGTCACTTGGTCATATTATCTCCATTTGATGTGCATGATAGCCCATTGGAAAGATATCCTCAAGGACTACAATGGAAAAGATGATTTTATACAAAAAAAAATTGGTGACGAATTTCCAAAAAATGTCATTTAGAACCTCAAAATGGCTCCAAAAGTTTAGGACTTGAAAAATTACTAAAAATAGTAAACTATGATACAATTAAGGAAACTAAAAAACTTAAAGAAGAAATGGTGGGGGTCCAAGTGGAATTGGTGGGTGACCACCAATATCAACTTGGATCATTCCTCCCCCTTAGGAAGCAATGGTCCCCATTGCATTGAGTTCCTCCATCAGATGAGGAAACTTCTACTAAAATTGGTCCCTGGTGAGCCACTTTCCCTGGTGAAGGAGTTGGCCTGCTTTGAAAACTTGATACAATTGGATATTTTGTTGGAAAGTGTGCTTGATCTATGTGTCCATGATCTGATTAGTTGTAGCTTTTTCCATGCATTCCGGATTTAACTTTGTGGGTGTGAGTTGTTCTGCAATGTTAGATGTGTCTAGTAATGTTGGAAAGTGTGGCCGGAGGCAGTCCACATTGAACACTGGGTGCAGGCCAAGGAATGGGGGAATGATGAGCTCAAATACATTGTCTACCATAGCCTTGGTAATGGTGTAAGGACCATATCAGAGTGGACTGAGTTTTTTATATGCTCTGGTATGGCATTTCTTTTACAAATGCAACCAGACTTTGTCACCCGCCTGAAACTTGTGTGGCACCCGATGTTGATCATGTCACTGCTTGTACTTGGCATTTGATTTCTCCAGAATGTCATGGATTTGCTAGCTATTATGTTGGATGTGCTCAATGAATCTACTTTCCTTATATGTTTCAGCCTAGACATGAGCCGAATATACATGAGTAGCTGCAAATGGAATGGCCACATCAATCAGACATAGTGGTTGGAATCCCAAGCCCACCTGAAAAGGGCTGTGGCTAGTTGAGTTGTCAAGAGCTCGGTTGTAACTGTACTAGACATAGGGGAGGCCCTCATCCCATGTGCATGGAAGCTTTGTGTTGTACATGCACAAAATGTGTATAATCATCCTATTGACAACCTCTATCTGGCCATAAATTTGAGGATGGGAGGCTGTGGACTTAGTGAGTTTGGTGTCCAGCATCGACGAGAGACGTGGACCAAAATGTACTGAGGAACCTGCTATCCCGATCTGAGATGATATACTATGGGATCCCAAAGAGTACCTACACTCGTTCAAAGAAGAGTTTAGAAGTGGCTTTGGCTATGATATTCTTCTTGCAGGTTGCCATAATGGCCATCTTCGAGAACCTGTCAATGACCACAAAAACACAATCATTTCCATGCTTAGTGGAAGGAAGGCCTTACATATAATCCATCGATATGGATTCCCAAGGTTGACTAGGGGCAGGCAGCGAGGTATATAGGCCTTGCTTCTTGATGGTCAATTTGGTAATGGTGCAGATAGTGCATGATCTGATGTACTTCCCGACATCCTGTTGAAGATTTGGCCAATAGAAATACTTCTGTAGTACTGCCACCATTTTCTTGACCCCAAAATGCCCAACAACCCAATTTTAGTGTGCTTCCCAAATCATCTTGGCATGCTCGCTTGAAGGAACATAAAGGTGACCCAGGTGGCATAACAGGGCATCCTAGAGGTGAAAATCTAAAACATGTTCACCCTCCAAGAGTGTCTGGTATGTGTGGCCAAATTCTCGGTCACCTTTGTAGAGAAGTGGCCAATCAGAAGTCTTGTTCCCACAAAAGTTGAGCATGGTCGTTAACGCCATGATCAGTGGTAGAATGAGGCAATCTACAACCTTATTGGTGTTGCCCTAATTATACTAGATATTTACATGAAACTGTTGTAGGTATGTGGACCACTTCTGATGGCGATCATTCTGCAATTTCCCTTGGGTCTATATGAACTGTAGGCTTTTGATGGTTTGTGAGGATGACCGTTTCCTTCCCTAAAATGTAATGCTTCCATTGTTAGCAGGCATGCATAGTGTTATACAACTCTTTTTCATAAGTGGGATACTTTTGGATTGTGCCTGAAAGTGTCTCATTGTGATATTTGATTGGATGCCAGTGTTGAGTGAGGACTACTCTAATAGCATAGTCAGAGGCATCTGTCTCGACCTCAAATGGTTATTGCAAGTCTAGTAATGTGAGAACAGGTGTTGAGCAAAGGCGATCTTTCAACTCTTTGAATGCCTTCTGTTGAGATTCAAACCAAAATAATTTTTCTTTCACTCATCCCTTGGTGACTTGACTAAAGGGCCAATTGATATGGGAAAATCCAAACACGCACCTATAGTAGAAGTTGGCAAGACATAGAAATCTATGGAGCTCTGTCAGAGTGGTTGGAGATGGCCAATCCTGAATGACTTGGATCTTGGTTGGATCCACATTCACCCTGTGTTCATCAATAATGTATCATAGATAATGAATTTGGGTCATGCCAAAAGTGCATTTCTCCAAATTGGCACATAACTTGTGTTGCCATAGTGTTTGGAGAACCTTTCAGATGTGGTGGAGGTGCTTTTCCCAACTCTGGCTTAAGATCAGGATGTCATCCAAGTATATCACTACAAATGAGTCGGTGAAAGGCTGCAAGATGTCATCCATTAGCCTCATGAAGGCTTTAGGAGCATTCATCAATCCAAAAGGCATAACAAACCATTCAAAAAGGCCCTCCTTGGATTTGAAGGCACTCTTCCACACATGAGGGTTTGATTGGTACCTGGTTCTATGATGACTTCAAATCGATCTTGCTGAAATATTTGGCCCCCTTTAGTTGGTCTAGGAGGTCATCAATCCATGGGATCAGATACCAATTATGGACAATGATCTTGTTCAACGCTCGATAGTCAATATAGAGTCTCCAAGTCCCACCTGTCTTCTATAACAACATGATTCGGCTCCCACAGGACGATGAGCTCGAATGGATGTGACCTTTCTGTAGTAGCTCCTGAATCTGCCTCTTGATTTCATCCTTCTCCAAAATGGATCATCGATAGATTGGTCCACTAGGCAACAATGCACTTGGGGTTAGATCGATGGAGTGCTTGACCTGACAGTGCAAAGGAACCCTTGCAGGGGAGATGAAGATGTACTCAAACTCCTCCATGACCTTGTCCATCTATAGTTATCATGTAGAGGGGCCATGTCTGGAGGTCCTAGCCACCATCTTCTTCTTTCCTTGAGGGCGTATCATCAAGAAAACAAATTTCTAAGTTTTGGAAATGAGCTTACTACATTATTTTGCAGTAACCAAAGACATGGTGGTAGGCAGTGCTACCTCCGGTATCCTATACAACTTATTTCCCAAAGTAACAATAACAACACAAGGCCTTGATTCATACAAACATGCCACTTCCACAAGTATGGTTTTCATAATAACACATCACAAACTTCAAAGGGAGCAATGTCACACAATACCTCATCGATGAAGGGCTTGATGTTGTATGGAAGGTGACATTGCTAGCTCATGCAAAGATCACATCCTTGGTGAAGCCACCCGATGGTGTACGGTTGTGGATGTGTTGTGGTCAGTAAGCCCAGCTGCTTCATGACCTCTGTCAAAATGAAGTTCTTTTTGCTTCTGCTGTCAAAAATAAACTATAGTGGCGAGCCCATTACCCACATCTGGGAGTGGAAGAGACACTCCTCCTCTTCTAGATCTTCGAGATCCTCCTTCTAGATCTTCATGGTGTCAATGGTGGCATTGGGCTCTGCATTAATAATCTACTTCCCTTTGTCATTCCCCTTGTCAGGTTCTAACTTAGAGTCAGAACATGCATATGATTTTGAAACCTTCAGATCGGCCACTAGTGACGTCTTCGCCCGACACTCACTTGTGTTGTGAGTGGAGCTCTTATGGAACTCACACCACTTTCCCATGTCCTTTTTTGGCTTCGCGGTGCTATTATTTACTTGCAGCTTTGGTGGGTTGTCTTGGGCCACCCTGCCTTACCTTTGTCCTTTCTTTATTTTTTGGGGGCACCTTTCCCTTATTTTGGATTCACAGGTCCAAAGTCTCACTTCTTCTATTTAAACTTTTGCTCTACCTTGATGGTATATCAGTATTCCATGCCAAGCGAGGAGATGTTTAGGAATTCTATTTCTTCCTAGATGTACTTGTGTAGGCAGCCACAATATTTGAGTACCAAATGTTGCTTTGAATCCTTGATACCCAAATTTGTGTGAAGGGTAGGGAAAATATTGGTAAACTCCGACACATCTTGGTCCCTTCCCTGCCACAGCGTGGTCCACTTTGTCTATTGATCCTCATAGCTTCCGACAGGGTAGTATTACTCCTTGATGGCATCTTGAAATAAATTCCAAGTGGGTGCAGCTGAAAATAGTGAGCATGTACTTTCATCCTTCTGCTCGTAGTAGGTTTCCCACCAGTCCTTGGCGTGGGTGGCTGCTTTGGGAAGTGAGACAATAATCTTTTCCCGACTAAAAAAATCATGAACAGAAAAATAACCCTCTAGTAGATTTAACCATTTATTAATGACATTAGCATCTATCTAACCCTCGAATATGGGGATTTCAAAGTTAACTTGTACCTTAAATGGTGTGGCATTTCTAGAGTAGTTGCTGGAAGCCGATGTGTTGCCCCTGGGTAGTGCTAAAGGATCTGGGCAAAGTTTTCCATCATCGTGTTCCTTTGTCACTCGAGGCATCTTCGAGCAACATTTTCATAGGATCTCCTACCCCCTCATCTTTCTTTCCATCTGCCATGGGAGGCCATCGTTATTTGTGAGGCTAGTCCTACAAAGGTTTGACCAGTTCAAGCCCTAACTCCTTATATCCAGACCTCGTTGGGGACATGCAAAGAAAAATAGAGAAAAAAACTAGATCACTCTAATACCACTGATCCAAATTTAAATAAGAACACAAAAAATTATAGAGATAACCATAAACATAGAGATACAGTGGAAATAATACTTCATTTCATTAATGTAAAATATTGAAATATGCTTACAAATAGAAATGGAAATACACCAGCTAGGGCGATGGTAGCTTATCTCTGATAAGAGATGTGGTGGCTACATGCCTCTGAACTGAACTACAATGAGGTTCAAGGGCCTTTTTACTATTGAACTATAATATCAAACCCTAAGCAACCAAAACCCTAACCCGACGATATGTAACACCAAGAGTTCATGGGCCCTGTTGGGGTGAGTTGGACAACCAACTTCACAGGGTCGTGACTTGGTCATATTATCTCTGTTTGACACGCACGATAGGCCATTGGAAAGATCTCTATGAGGACTATGATAAAAAAGACAATTTCAGATAGAAAATCATTGGCCGTAGATTTCGAAAAAAACGTTGTTTACGGCCTCAAAACGGCTCTGGAAGTTTCGAACCCGAAAAAATGCTAAAAATAGTAAATTGTGCTACAATTAAGGAAACTGAAAAACTGAAAGAAGAAATGGTGGGGGTCCAAGTGGAATTAGCGGGTGGCCACCAATATCCACCTAGATCATATCTCCTTCAGATAGCATGTTGAAGGTTTCAAACATATCCTCCCTAATCCCGCAGAGAAGAACTAGCTTGAGTGACTCAGGATCAAGTGTACAATTAGCCCTCCTATAGCTGAGTTGAAATCTCTCCTCATAGTCCTCTAGGGATTCATCACGCCCAAGAGTCATAAAAAATATTTCTTCATTGGTTACTTTGGACCTATAGTAGTCCCTGTAATTTCTATTGAAGTCCTATTGCATTTGGGCCTAGGTAGTGATGCTACCCCTAAGGAAACCTAGAAACGGACACAAGGCTACACCTATAAGGGTAGAGGGGAACAACCTCATCTTCTTCTCATCAGAGGCATATTCATGTCCTACAAAAAATAACAAATTCAAACATGAAGGTTTTAGTATCCTCATAGGTTAAGCCATGGAAGTGTGGAAGGGTAGTAGGGGTTATATGCTTCTTTATAGCCTCTCCATTGGTTTCTATGATGGGGAAAATCTCATCATCCCTGTTTTGGGTAGGGGAAGTGGTTTCTTCTTCTCCCTATAAAAGGTTCTTCAAAAAATTTGGGTTGCTCACGTAGAGGATGTTCTAACTCCCTTGCAGTTAGACAGGGATGTTCACAGTCATCGAAGAAGAGTAAAGGTTGAATATTACGTTAGCGTGTGGGGGTTTTTGGTAAGAAGTTTCCTTGATTATCCTTACTCCTATGAGGCTTGAAAGCCTTTTTTCCTTTTCACTTTTTTTTCACAACTGAATGTAAAACAGAAAACAATGCTCAAGCAGAAACAACATCTACTTAGACACCTCCCCGATAATGACGCCACAAAGTGGCGAGCCCTAGTATTGCACCAAGAATGTTGCAACACCCAAGGGCTCTTCAAAACAAATTATCAACCCAACATTCATACAAACTTAGAGGTGACAGTGCTATATGCAGAGTAGGTTAGATTCTAATCATGCCACCCTCAGACATGACATTAGATCAAATTTTTCAAAGACCATTCCTCCTACAAAACTATAGCAAAAGTTTTCTAATGAAAGAATAATTGAAAACTGATCCTAGCTATGAAAGTGGAAATTCCATTTGCTCAACTTATAGATGGTAATTTATCATTTCACAAAATGAAAATGGATTAATCTACTTGAATAAATAAATCTACACTATCTTGCATAGTTCATCAAAATAGGAACATAATTTGATGTATCATCTACCTATTTCACACTTTCTTCAAAATAAAAAACCTAACTTGCATCATACTTGTGATTGAAAAACACTAATTCTACTATGTTTTGCAGTGAGGAAAAGGAATGGTTGGACTAGTCTAGGAGATTCTTTTGATCATAAAATCACAAATTGGGGTCATTATTCATCTTGACTAAGCTAAGGTTGAAGTGGGAAGAAAACTAGATGAAGAAAAGTGGTGCTACACACCTGCTACAGGTACTGCTATTGGAGGGTATGAAATGCTATAAGAGGGTTTGCGATGCTACAGGAGGGGTTCCGAGAGCCTTTCTAGGGTGGAGATGATATCTTAAGGGAAAGAAGAGGTGGATGGACATTAAAGAGAGTGAAGGAAGGTTGGTTTGAGCCCCCTAGCCAAGGCTAGGGATTCTTAGAGGTCTATCTTGCACTAGGATGAATGCCCATGGTGTCCTAAATTTACTAGGCAGAGTGACTGTGGAAACAAAGTTTTCGAACAGAATTGAGGGATGGAAAGAGAAGGTTGAGGTCAAAGAAGTTACCTCCCCTATAGATTCAACACACCCTTGCAACCAACTACATGCATACATCCATTGATGATTAACACAGTGATATAAACTATGATGGAAAAAATGAGTTGAATTTGAATAACATCTATTTTATGCCATAACACAAATTTGATCACTAAAATTACTTCTAATCTACAGAAAGAAAATGTGAAGAAGAAAAACCAAAAATCATCAATTTCCAAGAAATCATAATCATAATGTTTTTGGACTCAGATTGTGAATCCTTCCAACCATTCTCCCACAAGAGAGGTGATGTAGAAGCTTGCAATCACAAGTTTTTATAGCCTAACATCTACTGAAATGAAAGAAAACTATTAAATGCTTGGAATAAAGAACAAAATAGAAGTACAAAAGAGGGGCCAAAGCCTGTTGGTTGGGCCCAAACCCAATGGTGTCAACCCTTTGGAACTAACTCAAATGTAGCTTAATAACCAACTTCTCACTATCAGAAAATAAAAGCCTTGTACATCACATAAAAATTAAAAATGACAATGCTAAGCTATGAGCTCAATAGCTACACCTAGATGAATCAAAACTTCGAATCCTAATGATATTTTCATCTTCTTTATTTATACAGAAAGGGTGGTTAATAGTAGTTCACTTGAAAATAGGAGTGATTCCCTCCTTGATCTCAAAAATGGTGGATTTGGTCCCTCTTGAGCTTCACTTGTGCTATGCATTACTCGACTACCAATGAATTTGAGCTAGTGACAGAGGATGCTATGATACAAAGCCCAATTAGGGAGTTAAGGTGGTGGGAAAACCCCTAGATTCTCTCCTGGTTCTATCCATCAAGACGTTACATAGTGAATTCCTCACAGATGTGCCTTTTTCCTGCAATTAAACTACATTAAGGCATATAATATGACAACCACATTTTACTCTTCTTACTTAGCATAATATAAAAAAAAATGTGAATTAATGTGAAAAAAGGATAATTTTAAGCTTGGGGGATAGCATGATAATCTTAAAAATATACCTATTGATGGGACTCATCACTAGGTTTTGGATCTTCTAGCCTATCCTTTTCTGCATTTTTCACCTCTTATTTTTGTTGTTCATCTGCACCATTTATAGAAGATTTTTGCCTTTAGATCCTAGTCCCTTAGACATTAGATCATTTGGTTGTTTATGTTTCTTTCAGTAGATTGTTTTCCACCTCCCTTTTAGCTGCCTGATAGGTTTTTTGGGTGGGGGTTTGTGTGGTTATATTTGTTTTTCATTTTACTATCCATTTTTAGTATTATTTATAGTTTTTTAGCACTTTATTTTTAGCATCACATGACATCATAAAACAGGATCAATTAACTCGGCCACTTGACATATCATTTTCACACACACACACACCCTAAATGAATGTGACAATGGTTAACACCACTAAGATAAGACTTGAAGCATTACACCTTAATAATTCAATACACATAAATTAAGCCCACTTAGGCATTAGGGCCAAAATAATCTATGTCATTAGGTGTAGGATCAATGGGATAGGCTTCCAATAACACCCATCGATCACTTGCTTTGAGATATAGAAGTTGAAATATTAGGGAGCTTAAAATCCTTCACCATCCCATGGTCCAAAGTCGAAGTGCATCAGAAACCTGATTCAGAGGGGCTTAGGCTAGGTCATCATGTGAGCAGTTCTCCTTGGGGCTACCAAACCCATGGTAGGGAATCCCATGTGGTGACTGATCACAAAGAAGCTCAATACTCAACTGTTGGCATTATGATTCTGGTGTGGCTCTATGATACAGGTGTTGTACTTAATGGCAACTCACTCAAGTGGCAATGGTCTGTTCAAGCTCTCAAAATGATGGAAATTAAGAGGCTCGCAGGGGAATGGTTCAAAAGGTGCGGACCCGCAGGTTCACCATGCAGGAGGTGCAGTCATACCCACAGGTTACCCGTTCAGTAAGTGCGGAACCCCAGTTCACTCACTTCAAGGCAGTGAAGTGCGCTCACGTGGGGTTTCTTATGTTTGGCCCGTGGTATTTAGCCCGCCTTTTTTGATGCTATGGTTTTGGCCCGTGGTATAGGATCTATTTTAGCCCCGGTTTGGATCCCTTGTATTGGTTATTGATGGTTTTGTCCCATGGTGTGAATAAGGGCTTGTCTATAAATAGGGAAGGAGATCACTTGGCTGATGTATCCTTTCAATTTAATATCTTAAGATCTGAAATATTGGGTCGTCAATGTAAAATGCTTGATCTAAATAAAAGTAATTTTGAAGGTAAATCTATGAAGTCGTGATCTCTCGGGTGCATAATCAGATCTATGGATCTGACTCACTGTGGCACATTGGTGTACTGAAAATTTGGCCCTAATCAGAAGTCCGCAGGCGATCCGAAGGCACAGTGCGTGGGTACATAGCGCAGTCAAAGGTGCAGTGCGTGGGTACGTAGTGCAGTCAAAGGCACAATGTGTGGTACGCAGTATAGGAGAAGGCACAGTGCGGGGCAAACGCAGCACAGACAAGCGCGAAGTGCGAGGTACACAGGTGAGAAGAAGGCACAGTGCGGGTCTACGCAAAAAGTCGGAAGTGGAGGTGCGGATCTGAAGAAAAGTTCGCAGAGCAGAAGAACAACCAGTGCGGATCTGCACAGTTCTGTCTCAGAAGAGCTGCGGATATACACAGGCCCCTGTTGGTGAAATTGCGGTCTTATCTTGAAACAATTGTTGATTGTCTTTTATCTATTGGAGCAAAGTTATGGGTTTAGATTTCTGGTATTCCTTTCTGTTTACAGCATTCTGAAGAGTGGGTGATTCATTGGTTTATTGTATAAGGAGATTGGGTGATTTTCATGTACTTGATGATTATTTGATGTTCATGGACCTAGTTTGAAAATTAATGAAACGTGGTCCCTAAAGAAGTAAAAGAGAAAAGGGGGTTGTATCTCCCTTCCAGGAGAGACTGGAAAACGAGAGAGAGTTGTAGCTCTTTGCAGGTTGCAGCCTGCGTACTGGTAAATGATTGCACCAGTACAAGATCATTGTAAAAGGAGTTTCTAATTGAAAGAAGATAGAGACTTATTGCAGCAGGTGGTTTTCACCCACATTGGGTTTCCACCTTATATCTGGTGTTCTTTGGTGTGACTATCTGTTTTTCTTGTTCATGCTCATTATTTCATGGTACTAACATATACAAGTTAATGATCAATAAATTAATGAAGGCATATTGAAAAGAAGTTGACAATACTGATTCACCCCCCCTCTCAGTGTTATTTTCAACAAGTCTCACCTGAATCAGTATGGGTGGATGTTATAACCATGTTTCTGCACCCTTGAGATGGTTGTGATGTTGGTTTATTCCAACTATACCTACCTTCGTTCAGGTTTCTTATCCCTCTACTCTACCCTTCAATACCTTCGTGAAATTTTACAATTGGCTTCCGTGCAACCCTAACCAGGGGCTGAAGTCCTTTCACGCTACTAGGGCAAAAAACTACGATATCTCCCAATCTGCGTTAAGTATCTTACTTATCTTATTAACAAATCTTAGTTAGCTTCATGTAGATAGATGTTCTTACTTGCGTGCACTTAACCAACACATTTACAGATATTCGCTCATCATATAAGCATTAGAAGTGAAATTCATACCCAATATAATAGATGCATAAACAGGAAATAAAGACACAAATTATAGAGTACTTCTCTTTATTGATAATTCCAGATGATTACAAACTTGACTTGCCCTATGCACTCAGCTGCAGGGGTCCCCACACTCAGCTATGGACTTCTAGGCCTCTGCTCACTCAGCTTCAGAGCCTCTACCTACGCTACAACCCAACCTAGACTTCTGCTCCAAAGATATGACTCAATTCTTCCTCATTGAATACTTCGTGTCTAACTACTTAGAGCTTCACTCTATTTATACAATCCCATGGTCTACATACCATGGGTAGATATTTTACAGCCGACATTACATTTTCAAAATAAGGGCAGACAACCCTATGACCCTTGAACAACTACAGGTTCCATGAGCACAAAATGCGGAGTCTTTACAATTGTATTACGAAATTGGACCAAAATATGGGCTTTAAGCCCCAAAACTACCCTTGGGGGATCCCATGCCCAATAGGCCCCCAACACAAACATCACGACTCACCCTTGAGTCACTCTGCAGGTGCAGATATCTTAGCGCAAAGACCTCCCAGCTCTATTTGGATCACGACAACTTTGGCATCGCATTGAACGACCGCCTACTGGACTTCTTCCACACGCTATTCAGTGACTGTTGTTGAACTGATACTTTGAATATTCTGTTGAGCTATCTATAGTTTCATGAGCTTTCCTTCAATGGAGGTTGTGATTATGTAAGCCTTGTCTATCCATGGTTGTAGGCACACTTTTAATACTGCTTCTTTATGCCAAGCGACATCCACCTGTTCCTTGAGCGCCTTTGCCTCCTGCATCCTTGCAAGCCTCTGTGTAAGGGAAACTGTCTACACGGTCCCTTTTACCTTATCATACCTCTGTTGGATCTCGTGTGCCTTTTTCTTTAGGTGCTCTACATTCGAGTCCTCTTACAGGGTGGTTAGGACCTCGAATGTTTGTTTGAAAAGTTGCATGCAGTCTGCCACTGCACTGTCAACCATTACTAATGCTGTTGTGACCGCGGTGCTACACTGTTCTCTGACCTCTGGCAGAGTTGAAGGCTGAGCCCTCAACTGCAATTCTACGATCTAAAGGTTTAGCTCCAGCTAAACCCTAGCCATCTCTACTCTTGTGTCGCGCACCCCTTTGGTTAACTTGCAGATGTGCACCTAAATTGGTTCTTTTGCCTGAATGTCCAACTTTGGGACCATCTGGTAGGCTTCCTCCACAACCTGCATTATATGTTTGTTCTGCTCCACTGCCTTGTTGTGCTGTAGGCACAACTGCTCAATCTTAATGTGCTGCTTGCTCATTACCTGTAGAGTGTGACTCTCCTTGGCCCTGAGTTCTGTGGTGACTCCATCCTGTAAGAGGTAGAGCGTCTCCCGAGGGAGCGTGGCCATGTTGAAGCCTACCCCTTTCAAACTGCTCACCGGGTCTATCAGCCTCCTTCTCTGTAGTAAGTGCCACATCTGGTAGCACTATCGTGTTGGTCACCCTTGTGCACAACATCTCCTCGGCAACTGAAGTATCGATCACAAGACTGGTGGATGCTGTGCCAGCCTGTAGAGTGCGAACTTCCAACTCCTGTAACTCTGTTCAAAGATCCCCCAATAACGGCTGTTGCTATTCTTCAAATTGTTGGAAGGCCTCTACGGTGACATTTCTCACCATTTCTCTGATATCATGCAAATCCCCCTCAGTGTGTGTGATTGGGTCGAAAGATGTCTTCAATGCCTTTATTTTCTTTCGTTGCACTGTTTGCTTTCATGGTCGTGGATGCTTGAGCTCGGTGGACGTCGTCTGCGGGTACGTGCCACCTTTTTCTGTGTCTGTTTTTGGTTCAAGCGAAGGTGACTTCTGTCCTTCATGTTCTTCTCCTATTTTTTGTTGTTCTACCAACTTCGCAGTGTTGCATGGTGCCTGGGCCTTAGCTGTTGCTTCCTATTTCTTACTATTTTCCACTAGTTGTTCCATTCAAAGCTTTGTCTCTTCCTTCTTGTGTTGCATGACAGACTTGTCTGTTTCCACTGTGGAGCTAGCTGGAGTGCACCATTCTAGCGGCCAAGACTCAAGGATTGCGAAAATTACATCGTCAATCGTTAGGTATGGTAAATCATGCCATGTCTTCATAGGGACCTAAAATTCCTCCGTTAGAGCACTGATCATCTCGTTCAAGAAGTGCATACTGTGATTGCTCATCAAGATCTTCAGAGAAACAAATCGCGTCAGTAAATGTTCAAATATAAACTTCGTGGCAGTTGTGCCCGTGCAATCCTTCACCGGTTGCGCTTCTGCCCAACGAGTCATGTACTTCGTTGCAGTGATAATATACCTCACGCCTATCTTTCCTTGAGGTTTAATGGGTCCTAGAAAATCCATTGCCCACTTTTCGAAAGGTTGTAACATCATTTTTGGATTCAAAGGCATTTCATCCCTCTGTAATGGCCTGCCTGTTCTTTGACATACATCACATGCCTTGCAATATGCTTTTGAATCTTGATGAAGGGTTTGCCACCACAACCCTACGCGTAGAATATTCTATGTAGTTTCTCTTCCTACATAATGTGTTCTCGCAGCGCCCCCATAAGCATCCACAAGGATGCTGCTTCATTCAAACTCAGATACATACCTTTGCAATATTTTATCATTGCCCATCTTGTATAGATGCCTATCAATGACAGAGAATTCTACCATGTGCATCACTAATTCCTTGTTTTGTTGGACAAAGTATCCTTCCAGCACAGTTCCAGTAGGTTCCTCCCCTATCTCGATGCGCGATAGGTGGTCTGGTCTCGTGTTCAATCATCCAGGCTTTACAAAACTTTAAAATCATATTCTTGGAACAATAAAAGCCATATGCAAATCTCCCCCCCCCAACACAAGCTTATTGACCAAGTACTTTAGCGCAGAGTACATGTGCATCGGCTCAGGTTGGGGCTTTTCTCCATAGACCTGCATCCATTTGTCCAGATGTGAGCACAGATCATCCTACCCATCATACTTGTCTGTCAGTTGCATCTTAGGCTTCCCAAATCATGCTCACATCATTCTCCTACATTCGCATTACTCATCAAAGCTTCCTTTGTGCATACCCCACCATATTGCGAGCGTAGCGTGCAGTACCCAGTCCAAGGTCTGGAAGCATTGCTTTTCCAGAACCTCCCTTTCAAATGCATCCAAGAAGGTATCCACCTCATTTAGACAATCATAAGTAGGAAAATTTCTTTCTTCTTATGACATACCTCGCAGCGACCAGGTCATCATATTGCAATTCAACGTAGTTACTTCGTGTAACCGATTCTTCCAGCATTCTATTTCTTCATCGGAATCTAGAGTGCAGGAACTCTCATGCTCCCATGTAATCTGACCATCTGTGGTGGGATTCACCTAGTCTTGGTCTCACGCTGTTATCTTGTAGGTGTAGTCTAGATCATCATCACTCTCATAGTCGCAGAATAGTTCCGTATAGCGCAATCCCTCAGCAGGATCCAGGGGTATTATTACGCGTACTAATTTCTTCTCAAAGATCATTTTCTGTTTCTTTAGATTAATTACCACGTTCATATCAGTAGCCCAATCAATTCCCAGGAGCGTAGGGTAGGGATTGTTGTCATCAACAATCTCTATTACTTCAAAATCTATCAGCGCACTCGCTCCCTCAATATCCATGGTTACTCCTTGCAATCGCCCCATGGGTATGATTTTCTAATGATTCACCATCCTTAGCTGAATCAGAGACCATTACAGTGTAGGTCTCCCCATTTTATCCCATGTCTATTTCGGTAAAACAATCATATCTGATCCCAAATCCAGAATGACTTGATCCATCTCATATTCTCCAATCTGCGCGGTTAGTCTCATTTCATGCCCTGTCGTTGTTTTATGATTTCCAATATTTCATAATATGCGTGGTTCTCCTGGTGCGGTCCTAACACATCTGTTGATGAGTTCTTGTAACCCTTTCACAGCCTTACTGTCGTGCAGTAACTTCATACAGGTTTCCAGGAATGTTGTGAGCATAGAGGGGTCCATCTTCGGCTCAGGATTATCTTTGCTTCCTCAAGCAGAGGCCTCAGTGAAGCTCTTCTTAGCTTCCATGAAGGTTTCCCGAGCACACTCTAAATCAAACTCAACCTCTTTTTCCCGGGCTTTGCGAACCTAGGTATTGTCTTTTGGCTATTTTCCCTTGTCATCTCCCGTCGCGATTCCACTTCAGAGCACTATATTTATGTTTAGATCTTCCTCACGTAGCTCATACCTCATCATCTTTAGGTTCTGAGTCAGGGGAGGTGGTAGCACCCTTTTGTCACGTATCCTAGCTATCAACATAGGACAATCTTTTGTTTCATGATCAAACAACATGCAATACTTGCACGATGGGTGCATTGGATTAGTGCAATCGTGGGCATAGTGTCTCGGCCCTCTGCAATTGTAGCAAATCAACTGTCTTTAACCTCTACTAGGTCCTCCTCCACCTTAGCCTTGTTCGCGCCCCTGAAATCCTGTTCATGACCTCTACCAAGTCCTCCTCCACCTCGGCCTCTTCCGCGCCCCTGAAATCCTATCCGCGCCATCCCTGCATTGTGGTCAAGGGGCCGCGTTTTAGCTTAAACTCTATAAGCGGGTGTTCTATCCAACATCAATTCATAGCTACTACAAGTACTCTCGTCATGTCCCACTGACCTACAAAAGTTTCATAACAACTATTGCGGAGTTTGTGTATACTTCTGTAATAATCGACAGTTATCTGTGGCATGTTTTCTGGCTATTTGATAGATAACACACCATAAAGCAGGTGTTGTGCTAGGTCCTGCTTGAGCTTTTGACTTTAAAGGCATCAATTCTCCTCCTGCAAGGTGATTTGTAAAGGCTGGGCAGTGGTCTTTATCATGACCCTGACTCTTGCATTTCACGCACCATACTTCTTTGCGTACCTCTGGTTGAATCGTCCTATCTTGCTTCAAGCTTTGCATCTCAAGGCACAGATTCTTCAGCCGCGCATGGATCTGTTGAAATCCTGGATTAGGATCTTGCATCGAGGTCTCATGTAGTCTCATGGAAATCTCCAAGGCCTTTGCCCTAGTTGTTATCTTTTGCTGCGATAGTGTACTCCTTAAGCATGGTAGTAGCAAGGCTACAAACCACTTGCGATGTTGTCTATCTGTCAAGTTCATGTTGGCTTCACAGATCGTACATTTTGGCCTTTGATCTAGTTCCTAAGGCATCTTGCTTGGTAGCATCATGATCTATTTGAATACCATAATCGACTGTGCTTCAGATTTAGGGATGCTAAATTCCTATTTAGTGCTGCTTGGATGTCCACTACTCTAGCCTTTGGGATATCTTTGGAGTACTTAATATACCAGGCTAGCGTGCGATCTTGTAGAGAACTAACCTATGTTTCCTTCTTTATGTTATCATCTGTGACACCTTAAGCTTCCCATACATCCCTCACAATGAACCGGAATTGGTCTGGGTCCTCATTTCCCAAGCCTTTGAACAAAGGCAACTTCACTATGTTTTCCATACTGAATCACGGTGGTGGTGGAGGTGGTATGGGTGAAGTTGGAGGTGAAGTCGGTGGTGGTGTGGGCAGAGGTGGAATTCGCAAGAATCCTTGTCTTATCAACTGAATAACACTTCGTGGAGAGACCGTCGCGATCCCTTCTTCGTCCCTCCATGGAGGTGAAATCAAGGGGCTATGCTCCGGACCCTTATTTCCTTCGTTTATGTAAATTCTTCCACTTCAGATAGACTCGAACATCAAGGTAGTTGCATAACCCGCTTTTCACACAACACAATTTTAATCCAAGTATTCAAATATTTTACGTACTTACCTCACGATCCTTTGAAAAAGCGTCGCTCTGCCTCATTATAGCTGACTGAGGTGTCGACCATGAACTCAATAACAAATCCTCCTATGATGTGATCAAGCCAATGATCGATGGCGCACATGATCTTATCCTCTGATTCTTCCAACCTTCACACTAGCTCTGGGGTCCACACAATAGGACCATCAAGTTTCCACCTTCCTTAGCTATCTACTAGCTTGGCGATCCACTCGTATAGCTCAGTAGGAAAGGAGGCGAAAAGATTTCGTGGATCTCCATATACAGGTACCTGTCTAACCACTGTTCTTTTGATAGTCACGGGTTTCTGTTTTCATGTGCCGTGAACTCGTGAATCCTTTTGTCCAACCAGCCTTCGATTTATTTCTTTGTTGGATTCCAATGATACAACATCACACTTCTCTTATGCGAATTCTGGTCCTGGCAACGGAACCATTTGTTGGCTTGATGGGGCTTGACCCAGGTTCATTGTTAGTTAGCAAAACAAATCCCTACACTACTAGCCCTTTCGGCATCAGCCCACAAAGTGCACACTGAAGTCTCACCCGAAGTAGTATGGGGGGATGCCAAAACCAAGTTTCCACACCCTTGAGATGGTTGTGATGTCAATTTATTCCAACTATACCTACCTTCACACAGGTTTCTTATCCCTCTGCTCTACCCTTCAGTACCTTCGTGAAATGTTACAATCGGCTTCTGCACAACCCTAACAAGGGGTTGAAGTCCTTTCGCGCTACTAGGGCAGCGAACTGTGATATTGATGAGCCCCAAAAATGTACAATTATTTGGGCTCATTCAACTTCCTAATTTGGCTTAGTCCACCATTCTCATTTGTTTATTGCATGTTTTTAATTATTTTTATGTTAATAGAGGGAATTTGGTTAGTCATTATGCCAACAAGTCTAATGGGTGCTTTGTGTAGCCTTGTTGGTCAACTTGGAGACAAAATTGAAGGTCTTAATGAGCACTTGGCAGCCAAATTCGTGGAGAACAAGCTAGAGGATTTGTAGGAAGGTGTCCCCCTCATTTATGGGTCCTTACCTCGAATTCTCCACCATCAGCTCGGAGTTCAAAGGCCACCAAATCAATGAGCACAAGGGCAACCAAGCAAGTCAAGTTGGACTGCTGTTAACTACAAGTCTTGGGCAGCCGAGTCCCTAACTTTTAGGAGGACTGTTGGGTCCTCAAATTGTATAAATAAGAAGGCTTGGGGCCTCATTTTGGTTAGCTAGTTGTTAGCCAGTTGATAGTCAGTGGATAGCTGGTAGTTAGTCATTTTGTGTTAGCCATTAGTTAGCTAGTTTGTAATTCGATTTGTAGGCCATGGATTAGTTTTGCTTTCAACTCTTTCTCAAGCTCTCCTTGTGGACAGTTTTGATGTAACTTTTCATTCTTGGTTAATAAAGATGGATCCAGCTTTGCACCAGCTCTAAATCTCTCTTGGGAGGCTGTAGTTCTTGGGGTTGGGCCCATCTCAAGCGCCCAGTACCTCCCTTGTTTATATTTATGTGTCTTTGTTGCATTCTCATAATAAAATCTGCTATTTGGATTTAAATGTCATTAGTGTTTGAATCTCATTTGCGGAACTTGATATCAGTTTGGATGCATGTTTGGGTTTATAAATACTTAGTTTCATAATTGTTTCAAATAGGTTTCATTTCTTGTTTTCCATTGCTGTTCATTGAATTCATGGCATAAGTAATTTAGGTTGATGCATTTTCGGTTTGGTGACAGTGATAATCATTCGTTTCATTTACACTCCTCTTTCTCGTTCCATTACCATCTCCTCCATCTTGATCACGCATGCAAACATATCTCCTCGACCTTCACTTCGTTCTGTCCTCTCCCAAAACCTCCACGGCCAATCATCCTGTAGAATTGCACAGAACATCCTGTAGAAGACTTACAGGACTATCCTGTAGAAACCTCTGAGTATCCTGTAGGATCCCCTGCATACATCCTGTAGGAGGCCACTCACTCGGTTGCTGAGCTTCTGAATGTGAGGAACCTCTGTGGATGGATGCTAAGGATCCCTAGGGACCTCTCCTAGCCTCCCCAACCTGTCTCACGTTTTCCTTCCTTCTCCATCCCATCTGCACAACCAAACCCTGATAAGCACAAAATCACAATCATTCCACCCACTTAATGAAAAAGTACAAAAACATGTCTTTTATGATGCAAGTAGTTTAGATCCATGCATTTTCACTTATTAGAGGTAGTAGTAGCATTGGTAGAAGTTTCATTCACATTCTTTGCATTATAGAAGTTAGACTAGTCAAATTAGGGTTTCCTAGGCTTACATGCTTTGATTTGCTTTCAGTTCATTTTTGTCAAGTAGATTAGTCTCCTTTGAGCTAGCTTTCGTCCATCATTGATAAAGCTTCTTCTGTGAGCCTATAGAAGTTGGCTTGAGCCCTAGCGGACTTGTGCCAGCTGACCAAGTTACAGCTGCGACAAGAGCTAGTACTTGTGCATACAGCACCGTCACTTCCAAGTTTGTACGAACTACCGGGTTGATAAA
>APFE030834420.1:0-11660 GCA_000404065.3 Pinus taeda
TCTCTTTATCAACTGTTGAAGTAGAATATGTTATTGCTTCCTCTTGTTGTACTAAACTTCTACAGATGATCCAACCATTGCAAGACATTAGGTTCACTCGCCCTCAACCTATACCTATTCTATGTGACAACATATTGCCATAAGTATCTATAAAAATAGAGACATGCACTCCAAAACTTAGCAAATCCCAATCAAAGACTATTTTCTTAGAGAGAAAGTTCTTGAACAAAAAGTCAAGTTGGAATATGTTCCTTGAAAGGAACAAGTTACAAATTTGTTTACCAATCCTCTTCCACATGATTCCTTTGAATATGAAAAACAAAAAATGGGCATGATTCCTACCTTTCACTCTGATAAGTGTTCTAATAGGCATGGCGTTTTCAAGGGGAATTGTAGCTATAATCACCAACAATTTACTTTATGTATGTGGATCTTCCGAAAGACATTTGCACGTATATGTGGTTTGTGATCTAGACAGTGATGTATGCCTCTCATTAATGAAAAAGAAGTGGCACAAATTTAGGGGGAGCTTCTCATATGCTTCCATCAATTATTATTAGCTTTCATGTTCTGATATTGACTTGTTGGAGACTGTTAATACTACCCATGTACTGCTAAAGTTATATCTTGATGTTAAGTTCTTTGGTGCATATGTTAATTGATGAGATGGATGTGATAAAATTTGATGGTGGAAAGTTGGCACAGGTTTAGGGGAGCATCTTCCATGGTTCTAATAGTTCATTGTTGGCATTATGATTTCTTGAGTACTGATTTTTGTGCGATGGGTTTATGATGAGTACATATCATTTTCACTCTATGGTTGTTATTACTAAAAATAATTATTTTGTTGTCATTATGTCAAAATGCTTGGGTTTCTTATACTGCAGTTACATTATTGATTGTCGATACTTCTTAATACACTTGATGAGGAAAGAATTATGCCTACACTATCTTGTCTTACATATTAAGGATGTTCATGTTGTTATCTACATTGATGTTATCATATGACTATGTTGCACATTCCTATATTGTGCATGATCGATGACTAACATTGTCTTGCTACTTCACTGTTGAGGTCCTAGTTTTTGGATCTAAGTATCATATATGCATCTTGATGTAAAGGTCATGAAAATACCCATGTTTTTAGTCATTAGAAAATTCATTCATGAATGGGCTATTGGCATCAAGTCATGTCATGTATAATATGGTGGCATGTCCTAAATATTCTTTTGTTTTGTGCTAGACAACCTAGACATCTTCTACTCTCCATAATGAGGGTATTGGATGGGCTTGGGATTGATGTTCAACAAGCAGTAATCAACTGCTTCAATGCATTTGCACTAGATGCCGAGGTAAGAAAATACTTGAATAGAATATAGTGAAGGTCAAACTTAATAATTGTGAGGTTTATGTGGGTTGGGGTAAATTTTCCATTTTCTATGGTCCTGTAGCAAGCTAAAGAAGGAGAAATTGCACCTAAGGAGATCAAAATTGTGCAAGTTGTCATACTGCAATATAGCCTATAGAATGTTCATGGATGCAAAATATGTATATTATGACATGAATTCTCACATTTATACTTAGTTGACTTGCTTGGAAAATATCAAATTAAGCTAGTGGTGATTGATGAATTTATAGACTTCAAAACCCAAGCTCTAGATTTACTTCCTTGAAACAAAATCAAGAAGACTTGTCTCAAAAAATACCAAAGGATTGTGCAAGTTGAGGGGAAGAATTACCTCTTACTAAATAAAATATTAAAAAACATTAAACCTTGGAAGCTTGTGATGGAAAACACTTGGAATGAAAAATCTAAACAAGGCATCATGGAGAGATAAACAAGTTCAAAGGGTGAGAAAACATTGTAGGATCGTGCTCCACAGGCTCATAGAAGCCTAAGTTCTTCAAGTGAAGTGCCACTATGGACTTGGAAGCAATGATTCCATCTTATTGTCATAGGATTCTCTTGCTTGTTCATAACAAAAAACAAGCAAGAAAATGATGAAGACTACAACCAATAATTACTAATTGGTCCTAGCTGCCTTTGCGCACCCTACTCGTGTATTCTTAACTTCTAGCAGATCGTTTTCAAACGCCTCAATTAACTTTTCAAAATGGGCGGCAGTTGACTTTGTTAGCTCTTCAAGTCTTATCAAGACGTTCTCCAAATCCTTCAAAGCCTTTTTCCCAATCTCAGTATCAGCTTTAGCTTGAAGGGCACTGTCTATATGCTGTTGCAGTTCATCTTCAGCGCATTGATGAAGTTGTTCTAAACCATTTTCAGCTTCACGTTGCAGGAATTCAAATAATTCTTGTTTTAGTTTAGCAAGATCAGCATTACGATTGCCAGACGGAGTCAAATAATAACCATACGCATATGTCCATTTCAGCATGCGCCTGCATTCTGCTATCTGTAACCACGCCATTTCCACACATTTGAACCCTGTCCAACCACACAAACAGTCATTCAGCCTTTTAAGTTGTACCTTTTGCGCACTCTGCAAATCAGATAAGGCCTTTCGCTCAGACCTTTCATTTTCCTTCCATCTTTCCAGATAAAATACCAATCTATTTGAAGATGCTTTCGCAACCTTTTCCTTAACATGGTCGTAGGTGGCCGAATTGGGTTGATTTCCATCATCTTTTCCTGATGTTGCAGCTTCAGGCCTATATTTGTTGCAACTATGACCGCCATAACTATCGTTATCCCAACTATCAAGGCATAACCAACAGAATTTAAACTGACACGGAGGTATACATTTCATTTTCATACACCCATGGCTTTTCTCGATTGGTCGTTTACACTTTGGGCACGGCTTGGAATTACTACGTATCCAGTACATGCTGAGTGCATCACCATCCTTGATTTGATCAACCCATTTTTTGACTGTGCCGCAGTCTATTGGACGATGAGACTCCTCTAAACAGTTCCAGCAAAATTTATAGGAGCAATTGCACACAACCTCCTGACTTACATTAGAAACAAAATTAACCTCCACACAGTATTTACAGTCGGGTGCTGGACACCATTTAACCATAATGTTCTGTTCAACATATGACCTCACAGCATATGTTCTATATTTGCTATTATCTTCGTCAGATAACCCCAAAGAAAAAACCATGTCTTCACTCACAATAGCACGACATGGTGGATCTCGAAATGGACATCGTAAGTTGAGGCATGCTAAACCATCATAATTTATTGATGTGTGAATATAAGCTCGCCAGCAATTCTGGCAATATAAATGATCACAGTACTTGAGTGCCTTCATGTCTCTCATGTCGTAATCATCAAAGCAAATCTGACAGGTCGTTATCTCCTTCCTTTCTGCTTCTTTGGGCTCATGTTTTTGGCCGGGCTGCAACAATAACCCCAAAGTATTCCTCACTTTCTCCTCATCTGCAAACCATTGGTCGTTCGGCATGCCAATTGAAGTGACGCAAAAGAATGGCGGTCTCGCTTTCAGTCAGAGAAAGCACATCAGAAAGGGTTGCTATAACATTGCGCTGACGCTCAGAAATGTCTTCCAAACTTAAAACGGTGTAATTCATATGTCTGCCATTGGAATCACCGGCTATTTTGTCCACCCTGCTATAACTTCGATTTCGCTTTCATCGCTGTAACTGTCATTAGTGTCCTCATCATCATAAGACGCCATTTTAGTAAATCAGAGCCTCAGCCTTTTCTTCTTCCTTGCCTCGCAGTATCCACAAAGACAAAACACTTAAAAGCAGTACTTTTATGCAAATTAAACCCAGAGGACCTCAAATATGTGAAGAATCTCTGCGCGCTGCACGCTTTTATACTAAATCAATGCTTGCTTCGCCTACATTTATAGTCATATATTTTGGTGCCTATATCTAAAAAAAACCAAAAGCCGACTTTGTGACATTCTGCCCTCAAATGTAATTTATCCGATGATATGATACCGATTCAGTGTGTTGATTTGATATTTTAATTGCTTTTAATTATTAACTGTGGTTTATATTTTAGGTAATTGAAAATAAATTATTGGAGTGTTCGTTATAATCTGAAAGTTTCAACCCAACAAGCTGAAAACCTTTGGTGCCATCGTGCCAAATAAAACCACATCAGCACCCCATTGCGGCAAAAAAAAATCCACATCCTCACTATACCGAAGAGGTTGTATCCCCCTGTGACTCACTTCATTTTATTTATTTTTAATTATTAAACAACACTTCATTTTATTTATTTTTAATTATTAAACAACTTTCTAGTACTTCAAAATGTATATTTAAGAAGTTGATATGATGGCTCACTTCATGGTTTGTCGTCTTTCTTTTTTAAGTATTAAGTAACTTGGGTTATCCCTAAAATCTCAGAATGCTAAAATTTATATTTTATGAGATTTCTGCCTTTTTTTTAATAATTTAACAAATTTAAATGCACTATGTTAACTACAATGGTTGATGATGATAACAAAAATATATTGTTCAATTATTGTCATCTCTATGTCACCTACATTTCCTCTTCCATCTTGGTTTAGAAAAGCAACCTCTCTAATATATTAGTCTAGGTCATACTAGATTTAGACATATAAATGTTGGTAGTCATATTATTTCATCTAATGATTTTGAGGATAGAGAGTTTTTTTTGGAGATGGATGGAAAATGAATTTCCTCATTCCCATTGGCATGTTTAAGAAATCCTTAACATGGTGGATGTTCAAGAAGATAACAAGGATTATGACTAGTCAAAATGCTTCATGGAAATAAAACAACCTAGAATCTAATCAAGGTTAGTTGGCTTAATGCT
This sequence comes from Pinus taeda, assembly GCA_000404065.3. Lineage (NCBI taxonomy): Eukaryota > Viridiplantae > Streptophyta > Pinopsida > Pinales > Pinaceae > Pinus > Pinus taeda. The sequence goes on from APFE030834420.1 coordinate 4,778, forward strand.
AGTTGACATAGATCAAATATGATCTTATGACCTCACCCAACCCTAAAGTGGTTAGCGGAATGTGGTATTTTTTTTTTTTAATTTCGAGTTAATAGTTCCATATATATATATATATATATCTACACACACACACACAAACACACTCACACACACAGATATATCAATCATGCTCCTCGAAAACTCAAGGACCTAGACTTCTTGTATTAGCCAAACGCCTTCTAGTTGGGTCCCACTCAATACAACACCCCACTTGCTCTCTCCCAGCCGTTCCCAAACTACACATTTAGTTACCTATCGGCTACTCTCCATTGGACTTACATGGACAAGAGACCCCTTTTACATCCTCCTCCTAAGCCCAAGCCTCCGTAGGTTCATGTTATCCCAACACCTCGTCTTTTGTGGTGACTCTTTATTCCGCCAAGAACATAGCATTAGGATGATCTAGTTATGGATCCTCCCTCCATTAGTGAAAGCTCTATTGGGATAAGTGCATGGCCATGCAACTGACCCACGTCATCTTGTTCGGTCCCTTCCAATGCACTACCAGAAGCACCCTTTACTTCCCACCAAGTTTCACTTACCGGGCTGGCATGGATGGTGGGGTCGTATGGCCTCTTCCCATTGGTCTGCTACAACCAACTACCTGTTGCCACCGTTCCCATTCCCACGTCATCCCACTCGCCTCCATCTCGGTGCTTGCGATTTCCTACCCTCTTAATCCCTTTTGGGGTCATGGCGTTAGGCTTACATGGCAAGTAGGCTATCATTCCAACCAATAGCTATGTTGTCGAGGTACATCATCGTGTTGCATGATCTTGTTTCCTTTCGCCCTGCTCCCCTTTGCTCATTACCTTAGTAAAGTTTGGGGTAAAACTTTTGGGCTCCCACCTCCAAACCATGTGTTTTAGTGGATCACACCCCTGCCCATCCCTTGCTCTTGATTGGGATACATCGTAGCACTACCACATCATCCCATGCCACTCCCTTAACTCCCCTCCTCTTGCATCTCATGTGACTTTACCGGAGGTGAACCTAATAGGATGACTTATTAGGTGGGTCCATCCTCAGCCAATAGTATAAAGACGAGGGTTGCATGGGTCCCAACTATTTTTATCTCAATACTACCTTTGCTTCTAGTAACCATCCTTTTAGGGCATTCCTTCTCGGCCACGTCGAAATTCTTGTGATCAATTGTGTAAGGGGGAAATTGAGCATGTCAATGGAAGGTCTCCATGGCTAGGACTTGAACTGTGAAAGGATAAGGTTTCCCGATCGTTCCTTATAATTTCAGGGCTTTATCCCTTTGTGCCACAACCTGTGTTTCTTTCTCATTCTCTACCATGGGCTGGCTAAGGGAGTTTGGACCTACCTCATGCGACATCTCAGATGGCGATCTCTGTGATCGCCCTAAGAACAAGCTCTACTACTACATGCAATTCCTTGAACTAGTATTTTTGACCATGGCTCTACCTCAAAGGTTTGGCAGGCCTCAAGATCAATGTTAAGGCTTCATGTCAATGTCAATGGTTTATTAAGGCATTCCATGGTATTACCCGTCCTGAGATTTGGAAAATCCAACTCCAAGGAAATCCTCGCCCAACTACATTCCGTGTTTTGGGATAGGGAATCCCACACATGTTGGCATAGGTCCTCCTACGACGCTTACCTAACACGGGCTTGGTGTGAGCTCCTAAAATGTCTCCAACTTTCCCACCACACATCACTAGTAATAGAATCCATGTCGATCTTATAAGAAGCTCCATGGCACTGTGCAGAACCTTCGAGTGTCTCACCAGTGATAATAGGATGCCAAGGAAATATATCCAGCCTCATTAGAATGCAAGGTTAAAACTCATTTTAGTAAATTGGATCGGCTCATGTGGCCTCAAGGGAAACAACCCTCAACGTTAATGTAATGGCTCCATGTGCAGAAAAATAGCTTGTCACACAAGTAAATAAATGGATGTAAAATAATTAAGACCTTGCTAAGCATACGATCTTCCATGTAATTGTTTCACATTAATAGAAAAGGGTCTCTAAGCCCACTGTTTCAAGTTTTCTTCCAATTTTTTAAGGATTTTTGTTGGAGTGTGCATCATGTTCTTACGTTCCTCTATTATTCCCTTATGTGTTGTTTTTAATGTATTTCAAACATTTTTTTGTAGAACCAAGTTTAGTTTAGTGTTATAACATAGTATTTATCCTTGTGTGGTTCTTTACACAGTTTATACATTAAACATTCCGTGTTCAACATCATTAAGCTTAATCACACAACATTTCATTTCCACATAAGCTCATGCTTATTTCATCCTTAGTTTCATTCATTTCAAGGAAGAAACACAAATGTATTTCAAAAAATCTTGAATCGTTATATGCATCATACATTCATCAACAGATAAAAAAATGTAAGAAGATACTTATATTTGAACTTGTAAGCCAACTAAGTCTAGGAAAAGGACTCTCCACCCAACCATAGACAATTGCAACTGCACTTACCTGTAATTGTCACCCCTGATCTAGATTCCTGAGTCTAAGGGTGATGCTTGTTGAATGGATTAAAACACCATCTGCTGATTGAAACAAGGACTCTAGAGGACCTCGTTCCTCAATCCCATCAGCGCACAAATACTTCCTTCAATATCACAGGGAGTCCAGAGGCAATCCACCTCACCCTAGGTGCTCACACAATGTTCGACGCCTTCTAAGGAGCCCATAATCCATCGTTACAATAATCCAGCATCAACAAGTATTCAATCAAGTCTTCCTTTGATGTTGCCTTAGGATGGCCCCTTCCCAATTTGTTATAGGGCTTCAGATTCTATTATCTCAACCCACAACCTGTAGAGGACCTAAGGTATTATAGGTCTTTGTAGATTCCATCCCATCTCACAACGTCCAAGGAACCAAGTTGTGACAGGGCTCAAGAGACCTTTGCCTCAACCCACAACCTCGAGAGACCCAAGTTGTTATAGGCATCCAGGGATCCTATCTCAACCCACAGCCTCCACAAACACCAAGTTGTTACAGGGCTCCAGAGGCTAACAACTCAACCCACAACCTCGAGGGAACCATAAAACCAATCCTCTTCTCTTCTCTTCTCTTCTCTTCATAGTTGCCTACTGAATTCTCTCATTGGATGCTCAAATCTCCTCTTCCTTTTCTGTCTACCTTCTCCTCTCTATAATGAATGTCCCTCCATGTTTTATCCCTTCCTTTAAATGAGTCCTCATACTGTATTTTCCTTATTTTTCATTTGTTTTTGTGTCCTTCACATGTAATGCATAAACACTCTATTGGATTGCTTATCCTCTTTTCTTGTTGTTGTTTCTCAAGCAACATTAGCCTACATACTTTCTCTGGTGGGCCATTCAATTTCAAGAATCAATTCATTAAATTCATGCACCAACTAAACTTTAATGGAAATCCAAACAATTTAGGTTTCTTTCTCAAGAAACCATATCATCCCAAATATGAAATCCTCCTCCCCAAATCTAGAATATGTGTCCCTTGGACTCAGTCCTCCCTTTTTTTTTAATTTCACATGTAGCAGACATATTTATAATATAGTTTATGAGAGAACCATGGGTGGGGTTGTCACAATCCCCTCGCCCTTGGGGAACACCGCCCTTGGTTTTCATCTACCCTTATTCAATACTAGAAACAAAACACAACACATACTATTTCGTGGAGATTTATACACACAACCCTATACAATATTTATAAACATGTGCACACTTGATTTAACCAACAAAAAATAAGGGATAATTAACTTTCATGGCATCAATCATTTCCCACGTTACCCCCTTTTGGCCCAAAATGCTTCTTTCACCTTGACTTGTTCTATTGCTCAATTTTGAAACATGAGACTCCTTCAGTCTAGAATGCATATTGGCTTTAGTTGGAAATCTCCCTATCGTTCCACCTACAACACACACAAATCAATCACATGACTAGAGTCATGTACATATATTTTAAGAAAAGTAACATGGAAAAAATCATGAAATCTAACTAATTGAGTTAAATCTAGCCTCTTGGCACATGTCCCAATCCTCAGGGAACTCTTCTTGGGATTAATCCTTAGATAAACATGCTCCCCAACTTGGAACTCTTTGTGCACTCTATGCTCATCTGCATAGATTTTCTTCCTATATTGTGCGACTTTCAAATTCTTTGTTAAGAAACCAACTCACAAAAAGATAGAGAAGATAGTTGAACGCCTTAGAGTTCAGCCTATTTGAGGGAGAAACCTCCTTTACATTACGCAAATGAACAATTCTTGGATGATACAAATGACAAGACCTCCTTTCTATATATAGGAGCCTAAGGGGTGATAATATAATCAAAGGTGACATAATAATAATAATGTAAGGGCACAATAATAACAATAGTGGGGTTCTATGGGGCACAATAATAATAATATGGGGACTACATGGCGACAACAATATAATAAGGGGGTTGTACTAATAACAATAGGGGGTTACACTAGTAGTATAGGGGCCTAACATTACCCTCTCCTTCAAAAAGTGTTGTCCTCAATGCTTGAGTAGTTATTGATGCTTTGTATAAAATTATTGTCCTCCCATGTGGAATATTTAGCACGCAAGTTCTTCCACTTGATGAGATACTCTGAAATTGATCGATTTCATAGCTGTCGGGTTCTTATTTTTGTGACTACTCAAGGTTCCAATATGATTTTTCTTTCCCCTTCAAGTTATGGCAATATTGTTTGAACTGGGATCTTCTGCAACTTTTGAATGAGTGGCCACACTTCTTCGTCCTTCTTCCATTCATCCCTTGCTTTGTTTATCCAATCTAGTTGGATAATAGAAATAACACAAAAAAATGCTTCGACATCCTCATCCTTTCTTAAGAGTGCATTTGCAACAATATTTTGCTTCCCTTTTCTAGAGATGATGTCAAAGTCATAACCCAACATATTTATAACCCATTTTTTATGTTCTTCTAAAGATAATAGTTGTTCTAAAATGTATTTAAGACTATCATGATCCATTTTTACCTTGAAGTGTCTTCCCATTCGGTAACGTCGCCATTTCTTAAGTGCATGTAGTATTGCCAACAATTCCTTCTCATAAATAGCTTTCTTGAGATGTAGCAGTAAAAATACCCAATCACCTACATCAAAACATTTTTCACTACGATGTTGATCTACCTGTTGTTTCGTTCGATTTTGAACCAAAGTGGTGTTATCCTTTAAAAGTTCGAGAACTTGTTGTTGATGCTTGATGTGATCTTTCACTGCTTGAACCTTTTTCTTCTTGATATGTCCTTCTATCTTGAGAGTTTGAGGAGTGGTAATTTCTTCTAATGCTTTACAATATATGGCCAGATTCATTTCTTGATGCTCGATGTGATCTTTCACTTCTTGAACATTTTTTTCCTTGATATATCCTTCTATTTGGATAGTTTGAGGAGTGGTAATTCTGGCCAATGCATTACAAGATATGGTTGGATTCATTTCTTCTTTCTTGATGTGATCTTTCACTTCTTGAACCTTTTTCTTCTTGATATGTCCTTCTGTCTTGAGAGTTTGAGGAGTGGTAATTCTTTCCAATGCTTTAGAAGATATGGTCAGATTCATTTCTTTTTTCTCTGGGGTTGGGTCATGGAGTGTATCCTCTTCTTTTGATGTTTCTTGATCCTTTTCTTCCTCCTCTTCATTCTCTATGTAAAATAATTTCTTTCGCACACTTCTTGACCTTTAGTGCATTTGCTTCCACATTGTAACAAAGCCTTTTTCTTTTTTCTTCCCAATGGATTGTGGTGTCATCCTTTTGTGGTTGTGGAAGGCTAGGAGAAACAATATTTCCATCTTTATAGTTGTGATGGATAGAATTCCTTGTTGGCATAATTTTTCTTTCCACATTGTAACAAAGCCCTTTTTCTGTTTTTTCTTCCAATCATTGTGGTGTTTCTCTAAAGAATGTGTTGCTCTTTGTATCCTCATAATGTGCTATAATTTCCTCTGTGAAAGTTGAGCATGTGATAAGTGATTTATGAGAACAAAGTCCTTTATACAATAAAAATTGATTTAGTTCTAAATAATTAGATGCAATACATACCTATTGTAATAGTGGTACACCATGTAGATAAAAATATTTCCCCATCTGTAGTATCCAATTTACCGGATCCTTGCAATCAAACTTCCTCATCTTGCTTCTTCTTGATTTTAGGAGCTCGATCTTGAAACGGCTGTAACCATGTAAATTTGGATCTTCCAATTCTGAAATTGAGATTCGTAGTATCCCTCTACGTCCTCTTTCCAATGCCACAGTCCGATTTAAATTGGATTCTCCAAGAATGAGTTATGCACAATATCACAACATGACCTGGTTATACAACTTCTCATAATAGTGAAGTTGTATGATGTGCCACGTGTCACTATTTTGACCTTTGGATCTGAAAAATACATACAAAAAACTACAATCCATCCTCTTTCTATAACTTCTTACTAAATTTCAATCTAATCCTCAAAGTGAAAGTTATGATGATTTTACCAAGGTCACCTGTTTAAGATGTAATTCGAGAGTCTGCAAAAACACTAACTTCCTCAGATCATATATCTGAAAATACAGCGAGAAAAGATTTGAAATTTGGACTCGAGTTTCAAATGATTTTAGCTCAAATGGGTTTTTGTTTTCGCTTCTGAAATTCCACAAAAAAAGGGTTATAGAAAAATGCGACGATGACCTGTTTGGAGCAGCAAAACCCTAGAATCCAAAGTTCTCATACCAAATGCTATGAAACCAACTCACGAAATGATAGAAAAGATAGTTGAACGCCTTATAATTCAGTCTCTTCAAGGGGGTAACCTCCTTTACATTACACAAATGAACAATTCTTGGATGATACAAATGACAAGACC
>APFE030834424.1:5226-34668 GCA_000404065.3 Pinus taeda
CAACACCCTCTGCTGAACTAGTATAACCAACAGGCATCGAAAGTCCCCAACACCCTGGGAAATCTCAAGGAATCTCTGTCCTTTTTCCACTTTCGGCACCAGGCACAAGCCTAACCCAGTTTGTATCCTAGTCCAAGGCTGGCCCTGTTGACTACTGGAGTAGCACCTAATGATTATGTGAAGACTCCATGCCCAAGGATGATCCAAAGGACACTTGTACCATCAGATGTCATCAGTCAACAGAGTTTTTTAACTCTCCTTCTATCTTCTCATCATCTTTCTTCTTTGTACCCAGATTCCACACCCTACGGGGAATTGTAACAAGTGATGCTAGTATAATGAGTTTCTTGAATTTGTAATAGGCCTAGGATGTGGGACTCGATCAGCAAACGAGTACACCTTGGAGTGTTTTTTTTATCCGGTTAATTATCCCTTCTTTTTCAGAGGCGAATAATTCTCTAGATTTTTTAACTCATTTTTACCCCAAAGCCGAGGTGACGGTTTGAAGATTGAGCCCCTGACACATCTTAGTGTCTAGGGTCGATGTATATTACCATACTAGATCACACAAAAAGTTTCATGGAATTTGGCTAAGTCTAAGTAGGATTTTTTAATAGTTAAAAATTTCCCGCAAAACGAGATTTTTTAATTATTTTTTATGTAAAGGCATAAATAAGTGCCCTTGGGAAATGTCTGGGGCGTATGACCACTCGAAATTCATCCTCAGAGGCCCAGCATTTTCCTAGAGCCTACTTTGGGGGTCAAAAAGTGACTCAGAGTCCCTCAAAAGCCGATTTTTCAAGTGACAGTGGCAAAAATGAAGAAAAAATTCAAAAAAATGAATAATTGGAAAAATTTATAAATTTTTCCAAAGTCAAAATAAGTCAAATTTTGACATGGAAAGTAAGCAGAGAATCAAGGGTGATGTGGCATGCAATGTGGGGCCCACCTCAAGTCAAAGTTTCAACAGAAAGTCAAAGTCAAAGACAGTCAAAGGCAACATGTTGAGTTCATGGAATTTGTGAAGTTCACTTTGATTTAATTTTTGAGGTTGAGAAATTAAAGTTAATGTTTAAAATTAACAAGTGGGGAATGGACCCCACCCCACCTCAGCCGTCCATATAAAGTACGTATTACTCAGCCCAGCAAAGTCCGTACGGCAGTTTAACGCAAGTTTAACACAGTTTAAAGCTACAATAGTTAATGCTGGCCCACACACTCAGCATTTTAAAATACACGCAAGCAAAGTCCGTACGCTGTCTCAGCATTGTAACGCAGGTCAGCAAAGGTTTAACGCAGATTTGGTGGGCAGCTTCAGCATATGCAGCAGTCAACTCAGGTATATACGTTGGCAAATAAACAACAAATTTACGTGGCAATTTATACAACAGTTCAACCAGCAGTTAAAGAGGCAACAAACAACAGTTTATCAAAGGGTCATCCAACAGTTACAAAGGCAGCCAATCTACGTACAGCTACCAGGCAGTTAGATCAACAATACTTCACACATGGCAGCCACATGTTTATAACTCAGCAGTTATCTTCAGCAATTAAAAAGTCATATCAGCCAATGGTCATTTCATTTTTTCATTGGGATCTTCACCATTGTGCCATTTGTCATTGGAATTTTCCTTGGGATCATCTCCCATTTTCCTATTTATATGAGCCTTGGGCTCTTATTGTAGAGGGATAGAACGAGCTATTGGGCTGGCGGAGACTCTGTCGGATTTTGTACTCAGCTTTCACATAAATAAATAAAAGTCTTTGGGGTTACTAGCTTCTCTTGTGGTGCATGCTTTGGTACATGAGGTATACCTGTGTCGTTTGATATTCATTTGATTTTATGTTTGTTATCTAGTTGTTTCTTTTTATGCATTTGCCTGAAGGCACTATTGTCTAGGGAGGAGAGATTTGCAGCTATCTCAAATCTCCTTTGGGCTTGGTATATTTTGTACACTTGTAGCTTGTCATTCTCGGTTGAATGACAAGCTCAACTTGGTCTCTATATGCCAAGTCTCTTTTGCACTAACAATTGGTTTGCAAGCATTCCTGTGTTTTCAAGGGATAGGTTGCCAGCTTTATTGGAGTGTGAGGACTTCTTCGCTCAAAATAGTCACCTCCAACGATATCAAAGGTCCCACAAGTTGTTCAAGCCAGCAATTTCATGAGACATCAAAAAGATTTATTCAAGAGGGGGTTTCTTCAGCCTTTCGCTTGTTTTCTATCTTGAAAAATTATTGCATATTTTCTTCTTTCATTTGAAAGCATTTGTCTTCATCATGAAAAATATAAAAATAAAAAATTTTCCTTCAGGGTTTTAGATTAAATTTTAAATTTTGTTTTAAGTTAAATCTTTGTCTGAAAGGGCATAAAAATTTTTGTGGGAAAATTATTTTTGTTGCCAGATTCAGTTGTTTTCATGTTATATCTTTCACGCTGAGATCTGAAGTTTCAAGTCGAGATACGAATATGATATCTAGTTAATGGTTTATAACTCGTGGTGGTTTGAAGCATTCATCCTTTTTTAAATCTTCAGTTGCTGGATATCATTTGGGTCATTCAAAGAGCACTGTGATCTAGCTGATGACAAATGATTGCTGTTCACGTTTCATGTTTCTATAATCATATAACAAGTAATCGATTTAATAACAATCTCTTAAGGCACTGGTCTGCTAAAATCAAATTCATCTAGTGCTTATCTTATCGTGTCTCGTGTCTCCCAACCAACTGTTTGACAGTTGGTCTTCATTATCTCATAGGGTCTAGCCCCCTTAGCCACGGGAGACAGGCTTAAACGGAGGGATCGGGGATCAGAGTGACAGCCCCCGGTCTGAGCGTTGTCGTGCCAATCTGCGTGACAACAGGACCTATTGACAACTGGAGTGGCACCTGATGATTACATGAAGACTCCATGCCCAAGGATGATCCAGAGGACACTTGTACCATCAGATATCGTCAGTGAACAGAGTTTTTTAACTCTATTTCTATCTTTTCATCATCTTTCTTGTACCCAGATTCCACACCCTATGGGGAATTGTAATAAGTGATACTAGTAATGATGAGTTTTGAGTCTGTAACAAGCCTAGGATGTTGGGACTTGATCGGTAAACGAGTACACCTTGGAGTGTTTTTTTATCTGGTTAATTATCCCTTCTTTTTCAGAGGTGGATAATTTTCTAGGTTTTTTCACTCACGTTTTACCCCAAAGTCGGGGTGACGGTTTGAAAGTTGAGCCCCTGACACATATTAGTGTCTATAGTCGAAGTATATTATCATACTAGATCACACAAAAAATTTCGTGGAATTTGGTTAGGTCTAAGTAGTCATTTTTTAACTTTTTAGATTTCCCGCAGGTCAAAAATTGCAAATAAAATTGTATTTAAATTGTAATAAATGTAGTCTAGAGAATTTGCATGGGGCATGAGTAATTAAAATTACACCTCACCCTCAACTTTCTACCATAACACACTTTGAAGGGTTAATAATGTGTTTTGGACCCTCAAAACCTACTTTTCCTAAGTTTAGTGGGAAATTTGGCAATTAATTAAGCCAAAAATTAAATAAATGGAGAAAAAAATCCACACATGCTAAATGAGGTGGAAAATTATGGGGGATTTAAAGTGAAGCCCCAAGGTGATGTGGACTCCTACAATCAAGGAAAGGACATGTGCTCGAATAAAATCGAATTTCTGGAATTAAATGAAAAAGTTGCTTGGAAATTCGAATTTGTGAAGTTAATGCACATTTGGGAGGATTTGGGAGAATATTTGGTGGAGATTTTTTGTGGGAAATTGTCCTCACATGGGTTACCACCCATATACACTTGTCATTCCACCATAAAAATCGAATTTGGCACATAAGAAAAGAAAAAAATGATGTCCACTTGCCAGAATTCGATTTTTACACTTGCATTAGAGCTCCATTCAACAAATTCGAATTTCTTTTTGGGATTGTCACCTCATGCCACTTGTTTAATCACTTCTACATTGGGATTGGCTCCAATTCCATTTGTCATTGTCATTCTTCATTGGAATTTGCTCCCAACTCTCTATATAATAGAGCCATGGGCTCTCACATTGTATAAGATTGTTACTAGTTATTGTGCTTGCGGAAGCGCTGCTGCCTTGTACACTTTTAGAAATATCAATAAAGAGTTTGGGGTTTTATCCATGAGGTGTTCCTCCTTTTCGAGTGTGATGAATTGTTGAGCATTGGTATAATTCCATTTACTCATGCTTTGATCGAATTTGCTTCCATATGCTCTTGTAGATTTGTTAATGTAGAGCTATCTTGCATTGACATTTGATTTAGAAGTATGCTCTAGGTATAGAATGCTCTAGTTGGTTTTAAATAAATCTCTATAGTTTCTTATCATTGTTTATTGCTAAATATATATAGAACTAATTCTTGATTGAACTTTTGTAGAGGGAACACCTTGTTGGGATTACAAAATCAAGCGTGAGAAAAAGTCTTTGGAGAGACCAACCCACTCTTGATACATTCTTAAAGGAGCTCTCATTTGTTTTTTGAACCTTCATAGTCTTATCTTACAAAGTGGTTTTGCAGGGATTTTGGCACATAGCTTGTACACAAGCCGAGAACTTCTAAATTTAAATCTCTTTTAAAAAAACATTGTACTTCATTTCTTTCATTTGCTATCTAAGAGCTTGGAGATGGCTAAGCAAAGACAAGAGTTTACTCTCATTCTTTAGCTTGACCTTTTGTAAATTATAATTGTACATATACATTTTATCTTGCTGATTTTTCCATTAATACTTAACTTATTTTGCAGTCATTGTTTGAATTGTTTGCTAACTCTTGTGTGGCAGATTTTGAAGAGCAACTTCCCGCAACATCTAACAAGTGTGTGCAAGACCTTTGACAAGTGTTGGGGGTTCGATTTTCAAGGATGTCATAAGCCCTTTTGAGGCTTATTTTGGCCAAGTCGAGTTCACTAGAGGGCTGTCCATTTTCCTCTTTAAGCCGTGGGCATTTGGAAGAAACTTAGTTTCCCTTGGATAAGTTTTGTGAAATCTTGTAACTACTTTCTCAATAAAAGAGGTTTAGTGTCCAAGTTTCAAGCAATTATTGTGAGGACTCTTCTTGAAGTATAGTTGAGAACTTTGAAGGGCCCTCTTCTCATTGTAATATTGATAAAAGATCTAGTTTTCTTGTGGGAGCTTGGGATTTCTCCCATGGTATCCTATCTCCCCATTTAGAGGGAGGCTTCTCTTAGGTGGATTGACATTTGCAAGGTTTAAGCTTTCATACTTCATTCACTTACATGCATGCTTTAATTGGGAATTAATACAACCTCACTATTACATTTCATTAAGTTAAAGTTTGTTACAATTTCATTTGAGCTTTGCATTTTCTTTCTCATTTTATATTCTTAACAAACATTGATTCGTTTCCATTTACCTTGGTAAATTGTTTCATGAACACTTGAATACATGCTTCAATTTTATGCTACATTGTTATCTTGAATATTAGAGCAATTTATTGTCATTGTCTATTTGAAACAAATTTTACTTTCAAGCAAATTACTTGTATCATTTTAATTCATTGATGAAACACAGGCAACACTTGTAAGCTAATTTTATTCTTCCAATTGAAGTTATAATTGCAACTTATGTTGAACACTATTTCATTTTCAAGCATTGCAAATCAATCTCTTTGAAGCATTTGCATGTATCATTATTTTAATTTGGGGAATTAACACAATTTGCATTTCATCTAGGCATTTTAGTGTAGGGAGGCCCCAAGCCTGATTAAAATTTTACCTCCAACATAAGTTGGTTAAGTAGACATCCTAGGGATCCTCTACTCTTCTATTGACTCCTCACTGTGAGATCCATGTCATTGGGCGAGGGTGAGGTCTGAGGATTGAAGAAATAAATTGTAAACTTATTGTAGAGCTAGTTAATAAATTAACCAAGAGCACTTTCCATTCCATTTACTTTACTTGTCTCTTGATGGTTTAAGTTTTCATATGCAAAGCCTATTCCAAAAGCAAGTATTGTGATCATTTCAAACAAATGTTTTCTTTTCATGTTTCAAGTCTAGTTGCATATTGATGTCTTGGTTTAGCACTTCCTTTCTTTTACATTTCCAAGTTAATTACTAATTTTTGGGTTTTGGTAGGATATGTTTCACATGTTTTGATTTATAAAGTTGATTATGTCAAAAGCATTTTGTATCTTACATATCTTGTGCTAATAATTCTTATTTACATTTCAAGGTTACTTTGTTTTCTCTTTTGAGAGCATTGCATTTTACTTTGAACAAATATATCTTTAAATTGTTGAGCAAATTCCTTATAAGGCACTGGCTTTATGGTTTTTAATCATATTAATGATTGGCATTGTTATTTCAAGTTGCTCACTTCATATTTGCCCATAAATCCTTAAAAGTAATCTATTTTCACTATAACACTCTCCTAGAAACTCACATCTTTTAACTTAACTTTTCATTAGGGACCACCCCCCTTAGCTAACCTAGGAGATAGCTCAAACAAAGAGAGTCGGGATTAGTGTGACAACCCCTTCTCTGAGTTCCCTGCCACCAACCACACCTTGTGGGGTTGAAGGCTTTTCTCATTGACTTGTAGGTAATTGTAGGCGACAAGGTCAATAGGACCACCCCCCTTAGCTAACCTAGGAGATAACTCAAACTAAAAGAGTCAGGATTAGTTTAACAACCCCTTCTCTGAGTTCCCTGCCACCAACCACACATTGTGGGGTTGAAGGATTTTCTCACTAACTTGTAGGTAGGTGTAGGCAGCAGGGTCAACAGGGCCAACAAGCATAAATAAGTGGTGAGAAGCATCATTTGGGGCTTTTTACATTTTGATAACTGATTGTAATTTTAGCTATTTAGCAGAGTTACAAGTGTTGCTTAGCATAAGAGCTTCCCAAGGAGTGAAGCTCAACATTTCTTTGGTGGACTTGGAGTGCCACCCTAGGAAGGATTTTCCCTTGCTTTAAAGGTTGGGAGAGGGACATCATACAAGTACCCGCTATTCTAGTTCAGCTGGGACGTAGAGGGAGAAACCACGCAGTCATTGGGAGGATTGGTGCCGGAAATTGGGGTCTCTACTGCTGCAGGGGTATTCTTGGTCAGATTCCAGCCAAAGGAGGGAGATTTTGGGAGGCAAAAGGGAGTCCCTCACTGTTGTACGAACTATTGAAGCTTTCTATTGCGTCATCCCTCATAATCCTGCACAGTTCCTCTTGGGTGATTGTTGTGTGGAGTTTCAGTCGGAGGATTTAGGAGCTGAGCTGCTAGGACTTCATTTGGAGGGAGATTGTTAGCATTTTGGAGCAGCAATTCATCATTTTTTACTACAGGTGGAGTGTTCTGGTTTTTTAGGAGGGCCAAGCTATTTGGGGTCGAGGTTGGAGGGTCAAAACCAGAGAAAACCCTTTCTGGGCTTTTCTAGGTTTCTAACAAGGATCACAGCCCAAAATTTACAAAATTTTATGGGTAGTTTTGAGGGGCTATAGGGGCTAAGTCAACCAACAGTGCAGAAAAAACTGGGCTAGGCAGATCTCTGAATGGACAAACTATTGCAACAATTAGGCATTGAGAGATTGATCACCTAGGGCTTGTAGCTTGCCTTGAACAAGCCTAGGTGCACTCCTTCCAATTTTATTGTACTCCGGCAATTTACGTATAATAGAATTTTCCATTTTGGTGTTCCGGAGCATTTCTCTGCTCATGGGTGTTTGCTGAAATTTATTGTTGTTATTTCTTTGCACGTCTTTGATTATCTCTATAAAATTTCTATTAGGAATATTAAAGTCATTGTTTTGTTGTTAATATGTATTGCACTCAATGACATTTTACAATTTTTTATATCAAAATTTAAATATTTTCCTTTTTACTAAACCAAGTAATTGAAATCAAATAGGTCTGAGTCATTCCAAGTCCAAGTTGGCATCCGAGTTGGCCCTCAACAAATTCCAAGCCTGAGTTTGAATCTTTAAACATTTGTAACAAATAAGAGGTTATAAAATGCAGTGTTGTGAAAATCACGATTAAATCGCGATTTTTTCACCTTGCCAATCAAATCGCGATTTTTATACGAAAAAATCGCCTAATTTTTTTTTGCAGATTTTTACTGAAAAAATCGCGATTTTTTGAAAAAATCTTGGGGGGTCGGGGCAGCACGATTTTATAAACTTTTAACTTTAGATATTAAAAAAATTGAAAAAAATGAAAAAAAAATGAATATTTTTGTACCAAACGATCTTTTCCCGATTTTTTCCGATTTTTTTCCCTATTTTTCCGATTTTTTTTTATTTGTTCCCCGCGTCGATTTAATCCCGATCGCGATTTTCACAACATTGATAAAATGTGTAAGTTACTTGGAAGGGGGGGTGGTGGTGAAGGTGTGAGTGTTTCTAACACCCCGATTGTTTGTGTGTCCACACACACACACCTTTAGGAGATAAAAAACACACACACATCCCACCCCCCACTCCAAATAGGATGGGTGAAGATGTGTGTGGATGGATAAAGGAGTGTGTGTGTGTTTCAAGATTTCAACCTTCAAGTTGTGTGGGGGAAAGGGATGTATGGGGTGTCTCTTTGTGTTTCATTCCCTGAATGTGTGTGGGTGTGTATGTTTCACACACCTTCAACCCCTAAGAGGCATGTGTGTGTGTGTGCGCAAAGGTGTTCATCTATGCATGAAACAAAAGGTGTACCTTCAAGCTGTGTGGGGGAAAGGGTTGTATGGGGTATCTCTGTGTGTTTCATTCCCTGAATGTGTGTGGGTGTGTATGTTCCACACACCTTCAACCCCTAAGAGGCATGTGTATGTGCGCGCAAAGGCATTCATCTGTGCATAAAACAAAAGGTGTGTATGTGTGAAACACATAAACCCCTTTTCAAGAGCCACCAAGAGGGTTTCACGCTCTATCTCTCTCTCACTTCTTCACCCCTTACAAGGGTGGCAGGCGGTGAAAAACACACACACCCCATGACCCACCCTCCTCAAGGACACACACACCCATTGTGTGTGTTTTTTGTTGTAGTAAGAATAGGAAACATAATTTCAAATACGACAGAACAATTTCAGACAATTAATGCTGTGTGACTGCTTATCATGTTTGTAGTTTTTTTCACACGTAATTTTAAAAATAAATGACATATATACATGGGAACATAGAAAACAGTAATAAAATCATGATCATGAACTTTCATTGCAGATATTTTCTACTGCAATAAATGTAGTGGGAATGAAATGAAGTACAAACAAATCAACCACTCACTAAGCAGCAGCTGGGTGATAATAGACATTCCTGCACTTTATTCCTTTCATTCTATCTGTTTTGTACATGAGCAAGCTTTGGGTTTGAAGTGATCAAATATTACCTCATTCTTTGAAGCAATATCTTTTTTGCTTCCCTTCATTGGCTTCAATGCAAGTTCTAAATAGTCTTGCGGTGTTATTCTTTTCCCATCTTCATGTAATTCTAAATAAAAATCCTGTAACCATAAATAGCAAAAGTTGTTTTTGACAACTAATGGTTAGTCCCTGTTAATATCTATATAGCCACACTACAGGACAATCAGAATTAGCAGCATCAAAGATTTAGAATGATATTGCAATGCTAAATTGTGAAAGCAGCAATACAAGAACACCTTTGTTTCAGCAAGCATATTGATGACTCCTTCCCTTTCTACGTTTGATACATGAAGCTTCTATAAATTCAGATCATAAAACAAGAAGTAGCTGAGATTGTTCACTCACCCGTAAAAGCCACAGAAAGATAGGAGAATAATGACCTAAATCTTCGGCAGTAGTTTGATTCTCTGATGCCCTAACTCGAATATGCTCTGTCATTTTTGTAATAAGAGACAACCGATCTAGAGCAGCTTCATCAATGCCCCCCATCTGAGAGTCAATTCATCATCAATGTTTTCCTTATGTTTTCATGTCCATCATATACATCCCAACTAGACTTTTTTCAAAGTTAAAAAAAAATACCATATCAAAAGCAAAATAATAAGTCCAACTTCCAGCTATCGGAAAAAGTAAGAGATAAATCTCAATTTAAATGATAAGCGGGATTTTGCACCTATTTAATGTGACAAATAGAGAAATATTAAAATGGAAAAGAAATCAGAATTTGAGATCTCATCAAATCACCTATCCGGTCACAAAAAATAAACTTATAAAAGAAAAGGTAGCTAAAAGATTGAGAATGAACCTGATTATAAATAAACATGCTTGACAACAGGACTGCCAAGGAAAATATCTGCGTACTGTACGTACCCTACAATAAAATTATGTAAAGATATAATGAACAAAAGGCAGATAGAAGCATATATGCAACCCCTCCCTAAATTTCTTTCTGAAAATGATTCTGACAAACTACAAAAGGCTAAATTATGGAAAAAATCAGAAATATGAATGATGGCACAAACCTTTTCTCCATCGCTTTTTGAAAATGTAAATTACATAAGGATGGATCAATATTCAGAACCAGATTAACAATACAAAACATAGAAAATGGATTCATTTTCAAAAACTGTGTCATCTAACGATTTTAATATCCAAAATCTGACCATTGCAAAACGAGAAATAGAAGTGACCCTATACAACCCAATTTTTCTGACAAGCCTCCTTATTGTACACATTCCTTAAAAGCATTTAATATAGAAACTTCTAACATGGGGCTTGTGAACTGTACCAAAGGTCTTAGGAAAATTCTCAGAAATTTTGCCTATTGTTCTCTATATGGAAACATCTGGAAACTATTTCCTACAAATTTCCTGGCACTATAACCTCCTAGGAGGTACCTATATTTTTCCAATGTTTTACCAAGTTTCCAGGACAGTGGGGCGTGTGAATGGGAAGACACACAGGGGATGTGCGGGAGTATACCCAAATTTTAAGGAAATTCAAAGGGGACCAGGTAGATAAATACAATTCAAATTCAAATTCAATAATGAAATAATTGATTCATACATCATAAATTATTCAATGAAATAGAAATAATAAAATTTTGTATATATTGATTTAAATTCATAATTCCTTATTCTAGGATTGATTAGTAGTAGCTTCTAAGCAAAATAGTAGATAGTAAAGTCTTAAGACTGTAAAAAGGCAGATAGAAGCACATATGCAACCCCTTCCTAAATTTCTTTCTGAAAATGATTGACAAACTACAAAAGGCCAAATTATGGAAAAATCCGAAATATGAATGATGGCACAAGCCTTTTCTCCATCGCTTTTTGAAAATGTAAATTACATAAGGATGGATCAATATTAAGAACCAGATTAACAATACAAAAATAGAAAATGGATTCATTCTCAAAAACCGTGTCATCTAGCGATTTCAATATTCAAAATCTGACCATTGTAAAACGAGAAATAGAAGTGACCCTATACAACACAAAGTTTCTCACAAGCCTCATTGTGCACATTCCTTAAAAGCATTTAATATAGAAACTTCTAACATGGGGATTGTGAACTGTACCAAAGGTCTTAGGAAACTTCTCAGAAATTTTGCCTATTGTTTTCTGTATGGAAACATCTGGAAACTATTTCCTAGAAATTTCCTGGCACTATTTTCTAGGAGGTACCTATATTTTTCCAATGTTCCACCAAGTTTCCAGGATAGTGGGACGCGTGAATAAGAGGACGCACAGGGGATGTGTGGGAGTATACCCAAATTTTAAGGAAATTCAATGGTGACGGGGTAGACATCGGCGTGTGTGTATATATTATAAACACAATTCAAATTCAAATTCAATAATGAAATAATTGATTCATACATCATAAATTATTCAATGAAATAGAAATATTCAAATTTTGAAAAAAGGATGTAAATATTCATGTTCATCCATATGAATCCAAACCATTATACACAAATATGCAAAGTTTCTCATATATATAGCAAGGGTACATATAACCAAAATAGCACCAACTATGATCTATATTTGAACCAAAAATACGTCAACAAAGAGGCTCTAGATGGCCTCTACAGTCCAAAAATTTAATGCTACAGCAAATACCTACATATCATCAAAACCATCGCATATATTAGGATCCACATCATCAATATCACCTCTAATCACTAAAATAAGATAGAAAAAGCTTAACATGTCAAATCAAAATTTTGTTTGAGTGATAGATACAATTTGACTAGGTTCATGACAGAGGAGTCCATAGAGAGGGCTTGGTGCTCTTGATTGAATGCTATTTCTAGACCCTCATACATGATAGAATCCTATGGACATGTTGCAATTCCACCAATCCTAAAATCATGAAAATGTTAAGACTAGATTTTTAGCGGGATCTAAAATTCTACTTTCTCCATATGAAATCCAATGAGGTCAAAACCACTCATTGGTGAGGTCAAAACATCTCCCTCTGCGTGATTAAATGCTAGTTCTAGACCCTCATACATGATAGAATCCTATGGACATGTTGTAATTCCCCCAACCCTGAAATCATGAAAATGTTAAGACTAGATTTTGAGCGGGATCTAAAATTCTACTTTCTCCATATGAAATCCAATGAGGTCAAAACATCTCCCTCTACGTGATTAAATGTTAGTTCTAGACCCTCATACATGATCGAATCCTATGGACATGTTGCAATTCCCCCAATCCTGAAATCATGAAAATGTTAAGACTAGATTTTGAGCGGGATCTAAAATTCTACTTTCTCCATATGGAATCCAATGAGGTCAAAACCACTCATTGCTGAGGTCAAAACATCTCCCTCTGCGTACATCACTTCCCACCAACTACTACGCAAATGCTGGATCTGTACTGCTGCTGACCCTGCCACTGCCAACACTGCATCTGCATTGCAACCTTCCTTCTCCATTTACTGCTACTACTGCATTAGCAATGGAAATGCATCCAAAATCATTGAACAACTGTTCAGCAAGATGCATTTGTTGCTGGAGTTTTGACTACTACTAGTCTTTACACTAACCCTCTAAAGCCTCTGCATTGCTGTTGACTTTGCACTGCTACCAACTCTGCTCTACGTTGCTCAGTTTCTGGTGCTCCTAGCCAATGCAACTATCACTTCGACACTCCTTTGCATCAACTGATCCTGGTCCATCTTGCTACTTCTGATCTAAGCTCCTGTAGCAAGGTTTTGATACGAGAGGTGGACTCCTCAATGATCCTACCCATCTGCAGTGCTTTCGAACTACAATACTAGATCACCCCACCTCTCCCCTGGAGGTATCTGGGCAACCATGGCAAACTCCTCCCAATCTTTGCGGATGCAGCTTTCGGATCATGCTTCTCGTCCTTGTCCTTCTTCTTGAGAGGACACTGTGTAGCATAGTGACCAAGTTCACCACACTAAAAGCACTTGATTTTCGAAACATCTTTCTTCTTCTTTCGCTGCTTCTATTGCCCTTTTGATGTAAGGGCTACATTCTCTTCCTCCTCCTTGGGCTTCGTCCCACTAATGCTGCTGCTATCAATTTTGCACTTGACTAAGTCTCTCCTCATCTCTTCCTGCTGAAGAGCGGTCCACATTCCTTCCCAATCCGACAATCTCTCTCTGCTTAGGATACTCTGGACAAACACTTGCCATTCTTTTGAGATTGAATTTAAGGCCAACCTCACCATCTTGGTAGGCTGAGGTGTTGACCCCGCAGTTGCTAACGAGTCTCAAATTTCCTGAAGTTTTGTTAGGAACGGATCAATGCGTTCCCCCTTCTGCATCTGCATGGATCGCATCTTTTATTCCAACTACATCTTCTGCTACTCAGAAGATCCTTTGTATAGTGTGGCCAATGCTTCCCACATCTGTCGGGCAGTATCCTTGTCAGCAATGTGACACACTACGTGATCTCTCACTTCGTCAAGGATCAATCGCTTGGCCTTTGCCATCTCATCATTGTACTTAGCTTGATGTCATTGCCTTGGGTGTACAATAGTCTATGCTCATCTGTTCCTTGTATATACTTGAGAACATGTTTGGTTGCTGCCTAGTGCGCCCTCTTGGGTTCCACCATGAACTGACTGAGGGTGTTGACAACGTATGAAATTTCTGGCCTAGTATTGACCAGATACATCAGGGACCCTATAAGTTGCCTGTATAAGGTAGGAACGACGTCTTTATCTCCTAATGCATCAATCTTCTTCCAGTTGGTGATCATTGGAGTAGTCATAGATCTACAGTCTTGCATCCTGAATCTCTCCAAGATCTCTATAGCATATCTCCCTTGTCCAAGGAAGATCTCACCCTTTTGCTGCCAAACTTCCAACTCCAGGAAATAACGCATCTGTCCCAAATCCTTCATGTCAAATTTTGTGGCTAGGTTCTTCTTGCAGTCTTTGATGAGCCTGGATGATCCTGTCAGGAAAAGATCATCCACATATAACACCAATATTAGAGGCTCATTCTCTACAACAAGATAGTAGAGATTAGAATCTGCATCACTCTTGACAAACTCCATCTTCTACAAGTGCAAGTAGCCATCAATTCGACCGTGCCATGCTCTAGGTGCCTGTTTAAGCCCATACAAGGCTTTCCTTAATCTGCATACATGAGATTTCTTCTCATGTGTCTCAAAACCCTCTGGCTGTTCAATGTATACTTCTTTTATCACCCCATTCAAGAATGTTGTCTTGACATCCATCTGGTGAATCTCCCACCCCATCTGTGCTGCAAGGGATAACACGGTTCTAATAGAAGTATACCTCACTACTAGGGTGAAGGTTTCTTCGTAGTCTATCCCTTCCTTCTGAGCATACAACTTAGCCACAAACCTGGCTTTTTATTTCTCCACACTGCCGTCTGCAGCATATTTGACTTTGTAGATCCATCTTGAACCTACCACTAACCTGTCCTGAGGCCTAGGTACCACTTCGCAGACATCATTGACCATTATAGAACTGTATTCCTCCACAATAGCATCAAGCCACACTTGATGTTGAACGGCCTTCTGAAAACTAGAGGGTTCCCCAACCTGAGCTACTAGGGCCTGGTATCTGTGTGCCTGTCTTAGCTCCCTTTTATCATTCCTGGGTGCACCAATGAAGTCCTCTGCATCCCGTAGAATTTGTCGGAGTTCCTAGCTTGTTCTTCCACTGGTAGTGGGTACATCTATCAACTCTTCCTCTTCCTGAGATTCCTCTTGTTTTGAAGCTTTTCCTTTAGGAGAATTGTTGGTACTAGTCTTTGTTGGTCGAAGTGGTTGGACCAACGGATCGTCTTTTGACTGCTCCTCGAAAGGCATTTCTCGGGATTTCTTGAAAGCTCTATCCTCCATGAACTTTACATCGCGCTGAACTACTACCTTCCTACTCCCTGGAGGATAAACTCCGTATGCCTTAGCATTCTCGCTATATCCCACAAGATATCCTTTCTCAGAAGTTTGATCTAATTTCTTTCTCTTTTCTTTGGGTATACGACAATATGCCAAACTCCCAAATATCCTGAAATGACTGAATTCAGATGTCTTCCCGGTGAAGACCCTTTCTAGAGTGATTTTGCCCAATGCCTTGTGTGGAGTCCTATTTTGGACATAAACTGTCGTGTTTCATGCTTCTTCCCACAGGAATTTGGGCATATCTTGATCATACAACATTGCCCTAGATGCTTCCACAATAGTCCTGTTTTTCTTTTCTGCTACTCCATTATGCTCCAGATTATAGGGAGTGGTCCACTCTCTTCTGATGCCTTCCCTGGCACAAAAATTGTTGAATTCCTTGTCAACTTACTCTCCACAATTGTCTGAGCACAACACTTTTATCTTCTTTCCCATCAAATTCTCTACTAGAGAGTTGGACTCTTTGAATCGACCAAAAATCTCATCCTTTGTTTTCAGAAAGTAGATCCAAGTCTTCCTGGAATGGTCATCGATGAAGGTGACGAAGTATTCGGCACCACTAAGAGCTTTTGTGGACATAGGTCCGCAGATGTCTGAGTGTATCAATCCTAGAACACTCTGAGCTCTATTGTTACTTCTGGAAGACGCTGCTTTGGCATACTTTCCTATAGCGCATCCTCTGCATACATCATCTCGTTTGGTACTTAATTCTGGAACTCTAGATACTGTTTTCCTGAGATTTCTCAGAGCCCCATGGTGTAAGTGTCCCATCCTCTTGTGCCATAGTTCATTCAAATCTTTATCTCCATTTCCGCCTGTCAGTGCCATTGGAGATTCTAGTTGTAATCTATACAACCTGTTACTTCTGATTCTGATCTGGGCCTTCCTTTTCCAACTCAGTTGTTTGGCATATACTTTCTCCTTAATGAAGGAAACATCATAGCCCTTTTTTTGAAGTTGAGATACTAAGAGTAAGTTTATCCTCAATCCTGGCACATGCAACACATTGGTCGCTCGAAGCTGCTCTTCTGCTTCGGTCTGAAAGACTACAGTATCTCTTCCTACACGGGGTACACTTTGCCTTATTTCCCATGGTGATCTAAAAATTCTTCCTTTCTTCTTGATAATTTGAAAAACATCCTCGAATTCCTGTCATATCCTAGGAAGCTCCACTATCCATATACCAAACCTCAAACGAGGCAGAGCTTGCTAGGCAAATGACTTCTTCTTCCAGTCTGGAAGCTAACATAAAATAATCGTGATCCATGTCCCTTGTGCTTTCTTCTGGAAATATGCATGAGTCCCTTTGAGTTGATGCCTCTGCATCATGCTCTTAACCCATAGCCGATTCTTCTCTCCTATTTCCGGATGTCTGCTCTGATACCATGTGAAACTTTCTAACCCGAAATTCTATTCTACTATAGCAACTGATTTATTTCACCCACTTATTCTTCACAATAAGTTATTTACAAAATCCCTTCAGCAAACATTAAAATAAACTCTACTGCAGTTATCATATAATTACACAGAGAAAATAATAGCGATATACATGCACAAGAACCAATCACATCAACACAATTGTTTTTGGACAATTGTCCTTGGAAAAACCCAATGTGGGAAAACTGGTGCAGTAGATGAGGGTTTTATTAATCTTCAACGAGAAAACACCTGAGACTTTCCCCTGGAAACTTTCTGACACCCTGGAGACCCTTCTCCCTTCTGCGTCACTTTTACGTCACTTTGTGTGGTTCTGCATCCCTCTGCATCAGCTTGCATGAGGGTTGTGTCTCCCCTGGACTGAGTCTCCCTCTACGCTATCTCTCAATGCCCCTACATCACCTCCTCATCAGTCACTGACTGCTGCTAATGCCCTCCTCTTCATTCACCCTGAAACTCTCCCTCTGAAATCGATTTCCTTCTCTTTGAGAATGGATTTTCCTTGGGATACTGAGTATCTACTATTGTGTCTCCAAATGATCCTCAAGTCTTCTCTTATATTTTTCCTGATGATGAATCAACGACCAAGATTAAGTCTCTAATCAATGGTTAAGATTAAAACATACTTAATCCTCGTCTGTTAGAATCTTCTCACCCTTATCTTTATTAATATCCATTAATATTTATATTTTCTTAAGTTTAGACTTAGGAAACCATTAAAAATATTAATTATTTTGATAACTCCTCATCTGAGTGGAATTTCTCCAACTGATTTCTGGGTCTTGGAGATCTCATGTGCCTTAGCCGCTCCACCAAATTTCAAGGCTAGAGAACATCTGATGCTACCCAAAATAAATAGTTGGACCCCTTAGATCTCCCCAATTTTTTTTATAAAACTTGTGAAAATTCCTACACTCGAAGGAATCCCTACTGCAACAAATCTGAATCTATTTCACCTACTTGATTTTTAATATACATTAACCAAGTTGTTCTTCTGAATACTGAAGCAAATCACTTTTGCAGCCTACACCAATTAGATATTTTATCTCATGAAACAGAAACTAGGACAAGGAACAAGATACATAGGACACACTTATTTTCGACACAATAGTCCCCAAAAAAACCTAATGCGGGGAAACAGTGTAGCGACTGTGAGGGTTTATTATTATACAAGAGAAATATATGAATACAAATCTAAGATGCTCATCTAGCAATCCTTTACAAAGAAAATACTAGCGGAAAATCTGAGTGAGTTTTATCTCACTTCATCAGGCAGAATTCTGGTTTATCTGGCAAAAGACCGGCTAACCCTGGCTATTTCTGGATCAGTTTTCCTGGATGTTTCGGCAATTCCCGACAGTTCTGACATCTGCCCTCTGTGTCAACTTTCTTGGCAATTCCAGTTGTTCCTGACAATTCCGGCTTCTGACCTCTCCATATTCTTTCTCGGCTATTCTGGTATTTCCGACTTCTTCACTCTGTGTCAGCTTTCCTGGCTGTTTCGACAGTTCAATTGTTCCAGCAATTTAGGATTCTGCATGACAAGCAACTTTTCTACTCTCCCATATTCTGCATTGCCTCTTTGCAAACTCTCTCCGCCTCTCTGGCAGTATTCTCCGGAAAGTCCTTCCAGATTCTCACTGCCCCTCTGCTGCAGAATGATCACTTAATTTGAATTTCTCAGCTTCCTAGCCCCGAAAATCGAACTCTAGATCAATTCTCTATGTGTGTGTGTTTCCAAATGAACCCCAAGTCTCCATTTTATACTTTTCTTTTTGAGTCTTCAACGACCGAGATTAGGTCTCTAATCAACGGCTAAGATTAAAACATGACTTGATCGGCCTTCTAGATCATTCTCACCCATATTTTAATTAGTACCCATTAATATTTTAATTTTCCTAAGTTTAGACTTAGGAACTCCATTAAAAATATTAATTATTTTAATAAAATACAATCCGGGTGGAATTTCACCAAACGATTTTTGGGTTCTTTAGAACTCATGTGCCTTAGCCTCTCCACCAATTTTCAAGGCTAGAAAACTTCCGATGCTACCAAAAGCAAACACTTCCTCTTAGTGAGCAAAGTCCTCTATTAACAATGTCCACCTGCATGCTGCTTTGTTTCTGAAGCACCTTCTTTCTACACTGTTGCTGCCACCAACACTGTGTTGTTGCTGCTACTATACTGTTGCCCATGACACTGATACTACCACTGTTGAATCTGTAGTACAACTCCCTCTCAAATGCTGCATTTCCTATGCTTTTAACACTGCATCCGTACTGCAACTCAGTTGCTGAGAGAAGAACCTGAAAAACATCCAAAATTAGCTGAACTTAACTATGCTCAACATAATACAATGAATGTTGGAATCTAACTGCTACTGGTCTCTGGCCCTCTAGATCTTCTGCGTTGTTGCTGACTTCTGCACTGTGCCAACTGCACTGTTGCCAACCTTGCTCTACATTGATCATCTTTGGTCCCAAGCTACTGCATCTATCCTCCAAACACTCCACTGCATCATCTAACACTAAGTACATCTCGCTACTGTTGAATCTTAGGCTCCCGTAGCAAGGAAATGATCCAGAGGTGGACTCCTCAAGGATCCTACCCATCTGTAACTCTTTCGAACTACAACTCTAAATCTCCCCACCTCCCTCCTGGAGATGTGGTTGCCATCTTTGCCAAATGTCGAATGACCAACTCTCTCCTCTGCACAACACTAGACCGGCCTACGCATTCCTTACTGGAGCTTGTAGATCTTCCCCTCTCCGTTATTGTTCAACAAGTGAAGATTCAGACTCCTTGGTTGGAAGTCCTCTGAGGAGAAAATTCCCCTTCTATGTGTCTTCGCTCTTTTCTGATGAATTTCTGCCCCGACAGAAATTACGCCCTTCAAGCAATGTGCTGAGCCTCTGTGTCACTCCTACGTCTGTAAGCTCAGAATTCAGAAATCGCACCTCTTTGTCGACTCTCTCAGAGAGAGATTTCCTCGAAATCTCTGCTTTTCGACAAGGACTATGCAATCCCTTGGAGGGGATTCGAAATGTTTCCAAGTGTAGCTTTCAGCCTCACTGCTCAGCACTCGATCTGGTCATCCTATTTCAAAATCAATGCTTTGATACCATGTGAAAATTCCTACACTTGAAGGAACCCCTACTTTAACAAATCTGAATCTACTTCACCTACTTGATTCTTAATATACATTAACCAAGTTATTCTTCTGAATACTGAAGCAAATTACTTCTGTAGCCTACACCAATAAAATATTTGATCTCATGAAACAGAAACCAGGACAAAGAACAAGATACATAGGACCAGTGAAGCACCACCCTTATTAAACCCACAGTTAAGAATAGGTCAGAAAGGAGGACTGGTGACCCTCATTAAACCTGCTTTCTTTACCCTTACTCAGCAGGTTTTGTACAAGATCCATCTACCCTCATTAGACCCACGGGTAACCTATAAGACTCCCATTGCACCCCTATAAGACCCTTCGAGCAGGAAAACCCCCATACTGTCCAAAAATTTGTTTTTTCTTTTTTTCTTTTTTGGAAATGAAGTGGAGGAAAAGGGGAATTGGAGGGAAAAAAAAAATTCATAAGCACCTCTCTCCCTTCAATTTATCATTCACTTGTCATTTTAGTGTTTGGCTAATTTGTGTGAGTGTTGAAACTTGAGAGTGAAGCTAAGGGAGTGTTAGAGGAGGCTAAAGGAGGCTAAAAGAGGCTTCATCGGATCAGACTAAACTTCAGGTAGGCTTCATGAACCTAGTTAGAATGTTTTCCATGTATATATATATATATTATTTTTTTTATGTTTGCATTTTTTATTTATTGGGAATCCATGTGGGTGAGAAACTTAGCCACACAAAAAAATTCAAAACCAAAAGAAAAATTAAATTTTATTTTTTTCTTCTAGATTTGTTACCATTGCCACCAAGGGTTTCAGACAGTAGACTAAACTTTAGGTAGGCTTCATGAACCTAGTTAGAATGTTTTCCATGTATTATTTATTATTATTATTTATTTTTTTAATTTTTTTTTATGTTTAGCATTTTTTTGATTGGGAATCCATGTGGGTGAGAACTTAGCCACACAAAAAATTTCAAAACCAAAAAAAAAAATTTACTTTTTTTTTTTTTCTTCTAGATTTGGTTACCATGCGCCAAAGGGTTTCAGACAGTCTTGTGATTTAGGATGGGCACATGGTCAACGAATCATTCCTAGTAATGACCACAATATCAAGTGCAATTATTGCAATGCCACAATGTATGCAAGCATAAATAGGCTGAAATACCACCTAGCCAGAATTCCTGGGCATTGTGTGGGATGTTGTCAAAGTTACCCTGATGAAGTCACTACTGAAATGGTAGATGCTTTGGAATCCATTAAAGAAGCAAGTTCTAAGAGGGCAAGAAGGAAGGGTGAGATTGTTGGGATAGGTAGATCTTCATCTCAGAGTTGAAACACAGTTTCAAAGTCTAGGTATTGGTAACTCCTCTTCAACTGCTATGGTAAACAAGAGTATAACCTCTTCTTTCTTCAGTCCTCGTACAACTCCAGGATCTCAACCAACCTTGGACAATTTCAATGATAAGAAGAGGAAGGAGGCAGATATGGCAGAGAGGAGGTTTTGGTACCATAACAATCTTTCATTCAACTATGCACAGTCTTATTCTTATCAGCCCATGGTGGATGCCATTGCATGTGCTGGCCCTGGATACAAATTCCTAGCTTATAATGCACTTAGGGGGGAAGAGCTAGATGAGGAGCTTGAGTGTGTCAAGGAACAATTGGAGAGCATTAACAACTCATGGAAATTTACAGGTTGTACACTTATGTCTGATGGTTGGACAGATCAGAGGGGTAGAACAATAATAAATTTTGTTGTATCTTTCCCTAAAGGAACCATGTTCCTAAAATCCATTGATGGATCTACAAATGTAAAAGATGCACATTTGATTTTTCATTGTTGGTTGATGTGGTGGAGGAAGTTGGGGTTGCAATGGTTGATTTTGGGGAATGGGTGTCACCACCTAACGCTGGGGTCTACATCATCTGAACTCAATCGATATGCTTGTAAGATAACAACTTGAACACCCTCCCTCTGCTCATCTATTGGCAATTTGGCTCAATCTCTCTCTTATGGTAGGAACTTGAACTTCTCTCAGGTATCACGTGATGAGGAAACTGGGTATGTGTAGTTTGGGAAATGTTGTCCAAGTAATCACAGACAATGCAACAAATTATGTGGCTAGAAGGTTGCTTTGTGCCAAATATTCCACCATTTTTTGGACTCCATGTGCTGCCCATTGCATAGACTTGATGCTAGAAGACATTAGGAAGTTGGAGTGGGTGCAAGACATTGTGCAAGAATGCAAGCATATTACCAAGTATATTTATAATCATGCTTGGATGTTGAACCTTATGAGGGAATTCACACAGGGTGAGCTTAGTTGCCCAGCTGTCACACGTTTTTCTACAAACCTTCTTTCCCTCCAAAGCCTTTTGTATGAGTACCAAGCTTTGAGAAGAAAGTTTTGTAACCAGCAATGGGTATTTTGGAAAGATAGCACAAAAGCAGAAGCAATGTCTATGAAAACATCTGCCTTTGCTGATAGTTTGTGGGACAAAGTGACTGAGATTGTCAGCTTCACTGAGCCCCTTGTGAAAGTCTTGAGATTGATGGATGGAGAGAAACCTGCAATGGGATATATTTATGAGGGCATGGACAAGGCTAAAGAGGCCATCAAGACTTTTTATAAGGGAAATGAATCTAAATATATCCCTATATGGAAAATTATTGATTCCAGGTGGGACAGGCAACTACATACACCATTGCATGCAGCATGAGCATATCTCAATCTGAGCTTATTCTATAATGAGGGGTCTAACGTTCAAAGAGATCTCGAGGTGATGAGAGGTGACATGATATGCATTGAGAAGATGTTCCCAGATGTAGATATTCAAAACAAAATCAACTTACAACGAGATATGTACAAGGAAGCATTTGGCATGTTTGGATTCAACTCAAGCCAACTCTCAAGGACAAGAAAATGCCTTGTAACTGCAAATTGTTAGAACTTAGCTTGTAATTTTGCTAGTTCTCTTTTATATGTTTGGCATTGCAAACTAATAATATTTGTTGTTATTTTTTACAACTCATTGGTGGATAGATTGTGGCATTGAGGCACCACAATTACAAGAATTAGCCATCAGAGTTCTGAGTCAACCCTGCAGTGCTTCTTATGAGTGCAATTGGTTAGTGTTTGAGCACATCCACAACAAAAGAGAAACAAGTTGGAGCATGAGAGGTTGGAGAAGTTGGTTTTCATATACTACAACCTTCGAATGTTCACAAAACAAGTGCAACCAAAGGATACAGATCCAATTTTATTGGATACTATTAATTTAGAGTCTGATTGAGTTATGGAGGAGGAGGCCCTTGATTTGAGTTGGCTTGATGAAGAGACTGAGGGTATCTCTAGTTTTCCATCTCAAATGGAGACTCCAAATACACCTGCCTCACAGTTGCTTCAGCCTTCTGATGTTAGCACTAGCTCCGCGAGGGCTTATTGTAGGTGTAGTCGTCCATGAGTGATGAGACACAAGATTGTTATGAGACAATCATTGATCATTTATGACATATGTATTTGAATTTTGAACTTGCTAACATTTTTTATTTTAATTATGGAATCATGAGTCCTTTTCTTATTCAATATCTAAATGTTTTGCTTACAAAAATTGAATATGTTATGCTGTACTTTTATAGATATGAGATGATGTTATGAATTATTGCATACATTATGGTTTTTATAACTTATAAGGATTGGAATTGTCATTAGTTTCTTTTTTGTGCTTAAAATTTACCACATTTTTTTTTGTATTTCGATGAGCCTTATACGAGTAGACGAGTTGATGCCTCGCCGAGTCTTATACGAGTATGAGTTGTGCAACATTGCATAGGACACTTATCTTTCGACACAATAGTCCCTAGAAAAACCCAATGCGGGAAAACTAGTGCAACAACTTTGAGGGTTTATTATTATGCAGGAGAAATATCTGAATACAAATCTAGGATGCTCATCTAGAAATCATTTACAGAGAAATACTGATAGAAAATCTGAGTGATTTTTACCTCACTTCACCCGACAAAATTCCGGTTGATCCTGCACAAGACTGGCTAACCCCGACTATTTCTACGTCAGATTTCCTAGCCTTTCTGACAGTTCCAATTGTTCCCGACAGTTCTGACTTCTACCCTCTGCGTTAGCATTCCCACTCGTTCTAGCAGTTCAGGCTTTTGCCCTCTATGTCAGCTTTCCCAGCTATTCCGGCTGTTCTGGTTGTTCCCGATAGTTCCGGCTTCTGCCCTCTACATCAACCTTCCCGGCTGTTTCGACAATTCCGGTAGTTCTAATTTTTGCCCTCTGTGTCAACTTTCCCGAATGTTTTGACAGTTCCGGTTGTCTGAGTGAGTTTTACCTCACTTCACCCGACAAAATTCCGGCTGATCCGACACAAGACTGGCTAACGCCGACTATTTCCGTGTCAGCTTTCCTAGTTGTTCTGACAGTTCCTGATAGTTTCAGTTGTTCTCGGCAGTTTCGGCTTCTACCCTATGCGTTAGCTTTCTCGGCTGTTCTAGCAGTTTAGGCTTTTTCCCTCTGTGTTAGCTTTCTCGGTTGTTCCGGCAGTTCCAGTTGTTCCCGATAGTTCCAGCTTCTGCCCTCTGCATCAACCTTCCCGACTGTTGTGACAATTCCTGGCAGTTCTGAATTCTGCCCTCTGCGTCAACTTTCTCGGATGTTTCAACAGTTCCAGTTGTTCCAACAATTTTGGATTCTGCGTGACAGGCAACTTTTCTTCTCTCCCAACTTTTGCATTGCCTCTCTACAAACTCTCTCCGCCTCTCTTTCAGTATTCTCCAGAAATTCCTCCTTCCAAATTCTCACTGCCCCTCTACTGTAGAATGATCACTTAGTTCGAATATCTCAACTTCCTGGCCCCAGAAATTGAACTCTATATCAACTCTCTCTCTCTCTCTCTCTGTGTTTCCAAATGAATTCCAAGTCTCCATTTTATACTTTTCTTGTTGAGTCTTCAACAACCAAGATTAAGTCTTTAATCAATGGCTAAGATTAAAATATGACTTGATCCATCGTTCTCACCCATATTTTGATTAATACCCATTAATATTTTAATTTCGTTAAGTTTAGACTTAGGAACTCCATTAAAAATATTAATTATTCTAGTAAAATACAATCTAGGTGGAATTTCACCAAACGGTTTCTGGGTTCTTTAGAACTCATGTGCCTTAGCCTCTCCACCAATTTTTCAAGGCTAGAGCGCTTATGATGCTAACAAAACTAACAAAATTAGGAGTGTGATCCTTGCCCAAAACCCAGAAAAACCCAGAAAGGGTTTCCCTTGTTTCCAACCTTCAAAATTTGACCCTTCACAACTTGGCCCTCCTCCAATTTCGAATTCTGTTGCTGTGACATATCCTGTCAATATCTACTCTCCCAACTCTAGAAATCCTCCTCAAATGGCCCTCCATGTGATCTCCCAGCTTCAAACTCCCCCAACTGGTGCTCCCCAAAGAGTCTCACTCCAATCACTACGTAGTGATGGAGGTGATGACACAATCTTGCATGTGATGAAATGATAGCTATGTAGGATGACCCTCTTTTCTATAGCTTCCCTCTATACTCCTGAAAATGACGAAGGATGCTTCTGTATCCCTAACTTCCTCGAGTGCCTCACATTGTGACTGCACAATCCCTATGCTGTTGTTATTCCCCCTGCTATTAGTACTTGACTTACAGCTGCTATAACTTGCCTCCCTGTTGCTACTACGAACTGAGATGAAGAAGAACTCCCTTCTAGGGCTGGTACTCGAAGTCCACCGAAGCAAGGGTTGAGATCTCCGCTTGGAGACACTTGTGTGCTAAACAACACAGTAACCCGGCTAAGCAGCTCGAGCAACTAAGGTTGAATTCAATATTTCAAAAGATAAGATGTTGAAATGAGGAAAGTTTCCTTCCTTATATAGATTTCGTGGAGCACTTTTCCCTCTATCGTGGGTATCTCACTTAGCCATCGATTTCCCCTCCATGCAAATCGAACTAGGGAATGCATATTCTCCTAGTGTGGGTGGCCCCCATGTATAACTTAACTACATCGAAATAACTTCTATAAGTCTAGCCTCCTAATAAAATCAAATGGACCCCATCACCTCGAAATTCGGCCCCAAAATGTAGAAATTAAACTTGTTCCAAAATAATTTAGGAAGGGACATTACATATGGGAGCCCATGATCAAGAGTAGCGAGATGGTGGAGTTTCAATTGGTGCCATGGAGTGTTGATTCAAAAGATACAGTGGCTAGGAGAGCCAGAGGCTGAGCAACGCAGAGCATAGATGCAACAGCGAGAGGAGGCACAGTGCAAAGGTTCAATAGCGCAGTGCCTTTAGAGGCAGCATGGGACTAGCAGCAGTCAAGATTTCAGCATCGAGGAGTATCCATTGGATACTTGTCCAGTTTTGGGTGTCTGAGTTGCAGTGTTAGCAGTGGCAGTGCTAGCAGCATAGTAGATGCAACGTTCGAGTGGTAGGTTTTTTTGTATCTGAGCAGCAGCAGGAGGAAAATGATGCAGTGTTGGGAGGAAGAACCAACAACATCATGGATGCAGAGGGAGCTGCAGTATAGATGTAGCATTGGCAGTGGCAATGTCAAAGGTAGCAGTACAGTGGGAGCAATAACGCAGTGGTTGATGGAAAGCATGTCAGACATCAACAGCGCAGAGATGATGCTTCAGAGTTAGAGCAGTATGCAGAGAGGCAGTGTATTGCTAGAGCACATTCCTCGCTAAGAGGGAGAGTTGATTTGGGGTAGCATCAAATGTGCTCTGTTGTCGCATAGATTGTCTGGGCAGTGCAACAATGCTCAGACCGGGGGCTGTCACCCTGATCCCCGATCTCTCTGTTTAAGCCATCTCTCGAGGCTAAGGGGGGTAGACCCTATGGGATAAAGGAAGACCAGCTGTGGACCAGTTGGGTTGGGAGACACAGCAAGGCAATTTAGCACCTAATTGATTTTAGAAATTAATGTACCAGTGCTTTATGGAGCTAATGATTAAATGATTATTGCAGAAATGTGAACCTTGTAAAGCAATCATTTATCATCAAATATCCCAAGCAATACAAGCTATTCAATAAACTCACAATGCGTTAATAATGATCCAGCAATTAAATTTCTAAAGATTGAATGCTTTAAACAACCATACAATTTAAATGCTAACCAATTACCACTTTCATATAGCTAACTTTAGAGAAACATTTAAGTGCATTTAACTATAGAGAAGTGGAACATAAATACCACAAAAGACACCAAAATGAATTTTCAATTTTTAGTTAATCTTTTTAAATTTTTATATATTTTTATATTTTTATAAAAATTTTAAGTTTAAAATCAAAATAAAACAAGACTAAAATGCTAAATAGAATTAAAATCTAATCTAAACTAAAGTCTAATCTAAAATCTAAAAGGAACTTTTTTATGCCTTTTTTTATATTTTTAAATGAAACAAAACTAAACAAAAAATGTCTAATTCTAAACTAAATGAAACTTAAAATAAACAATAAATATAGACAAATAAAATGAAATCTAAAATTTAAAAATCTAATTCTAAAAACTAATACCTTATCGTATATATAAAAAATGAAAATTGACTTTTTATTTTTTTTTTTTTTTTTAAAGTTAAAACAAAATCTAAATTTAAAAGAAATGAAATCTAAGTATACAAAACTTTATAAAAAAAAAAATTACGTTCTAATCCTAATGTAAACAACAAACCTAGACTACGTATCACAATGATAATTAAAAAAACCCCTCACCCATGTAAAACAATCGAATTGTTTTGTTTGCAACTGCAGGACATCGACAAGGTTTCAAATGGCTGCTGGAAAGCTGATGGGCGTGGAAAGGAAGTGGATGAGGAGAGAGGAGCAAGAGAATAGCAGTGGAAATGGATAGAGAAGCTCGAGCGTGAGGAATGAGGGCATGTGGCAGCAGAAGATTTTCGACGGCGGGGATGAAGGATCTAGCTGAGGTAGGAGCGGG
Organism: Pinus taeda; assembly: GCA_000404065.3. NCBI lineage: Eukaryota > Viridiplantae > Streptophyta > Pinopsida > Pinales > Pinaceae > Pinus > Pinus taeda. Next base: position 33,110 of record APFE030834424.1, read on the forward strand.
CAAAGAAAAACTTGACTGCGATAATGGAAGAAGCTGGTAGAGGTAGAAGCAGCGTATTGAGGAAAGGGATACGCAGAAAGGGCAGTGCGGTAGAAGTTATGCGCAGGTAGAGAAGGACTGTAAGGGAGAGCAGCGCACGGGTGAAGGCATACGCAGGAAAGAGCCATGGATTTTGATGAAGGAGCTGCGTAAGGAGGAGCAGCAATGAGGGTTTTAAAGAAATGCGTGAGAGGGATTGAAAGCAGCGAGGAGAATTGTGAATGTGTTGAAGGAGGGAGTTGTAGGAGCCAAGGCCGGAAGGGTGCCGAATGTGAAGCTTAGGCAATAGCAGCAGATAGACAAGAAGACGGAGCAAAGGATCAATGATGAGCAGCAGATTAAAGTTTTGGTAGCGTGAAGACTGAGGGTTTGTTGCAGCCCCAGGGTAGCGCATACCCAAAAAAAATTCAAAAATCTCCTGCGAAAATTAAACCCCAGGCAGCAGACAAAAGGCTTGAAAAACCTCGAATTTCTTCAGAAACTTTTTTCAGGAAACTTAATTTAGAATTTTTTAAATCAACTGCTTCAGATTGTCAAATGAAAAACCCATAAAATATACCATATTTTGAAAATACTGCTGCAAGAGCTGACTCTGAGGCTAGATCTTACCCTCCAGGGCCTAGATCTGGCTTCGAGAAATTTTTTTTCTTCTAACTTGCAACATGCAATAACAAACACCAAACACCCAGAAATAAAATGTGCAAGAAACAAAGCTAAAAAAACCCTAAAACCAGTTAAACAATTACAATATTTACAGCTTAAAGACTCTAAATAGCCAGATTTGTCAGTGTGCCACAGAAATATTTTCAAAATTTTAAATTTACTATGAGATGCTTCAGAAAACCCTTTATGCATTCACAAGAAAAATTCAAATGATAAGCTCGGGATCAAAACTGGTTGGGCTCTTCAGAAAACACAATCCGGGAGTTGGCTGGTTCAGCCGAGAACTTCCCCAAACGCTTGGTAATCTTCAAAAAAAAGATTTATTGCACAGCTTAATTCAACCATTTACAAACAGGGAGAAAACGATACTAAAATCCAGACCTAATGGAGATACCTATCATCATATACAGAAATTTAACTACCGTTCAAACCCTAGCGACTAAACAAGATACCTGTGTTTAAAATCACTCTTCATCAAGCTATCATCAATGTCAGAAAATAAATTTATGCAGAAAAATAAAACATCTTACAACATTTTCAGATGAATAACACCAGCAAGATTTCAACCTGAAAGTCTTTCTTTATTGCACATGAAAAATGACTACGAAAGAGCTTTCTTTAGCACAAGACTCACAGATCCAATCATCTCAAATGACTCTTGACACCCTATTTAAAGGAAAAATTTCCCAACGGCTAGTTCGAGTGATCCATGTCAAAGTGATCTCGACCGTCGATGAAGATCAAAATCTCTTTTAATCTCATCTATCGAAATTTTAAATGCATTTTAATATATAAAAAGATTAAAATTTTGCATTTATTTCCTCAAAACTTTGACTTATTATTATTTTATTTTATTT
>APFE030834424.1:34688-125671 GCA_000404065.3 Pinus taeda
AAGTTATCCTAACTTGACAAAATAATGTGAAAAATCAAAATATTTTATTTGTTTATTTGTTAAAGTCTAAATGCTAAAATCTACTTTAAATAAAATTAAAATCTAACTTAAAATTGAAATCTAATCTAAACAAACAAAAGCATAATACGCTAACCTAAAAAAAATCGAATGAAAACTAACAAAGAAATAAAGCATATAAAAAAAATCAAAATGAGTGTTTGTTGTTTTGCTGTTGCAGATTGATGGCGGCGAGGGTTTCTTAACGATACGTAGGTGGATGAGGACTGGGAGCGATGAGAAGTGGAATATAGCAGCAGCAAGGGGACGAGCAAGCATAGAAAGACGCAGGTTTTGGCAATGCGAATATGTGGAGGAGAGAACTGAAACTGTGTGGATTTGATGTATTTTTTGCAGGTGTGTGTGGAAGATAAAATCTACGGGGTTTGAAGGGAGAGATTGCTTAGGCGTGGAGGGAGTTTGTAATGCTAGCAACGTGTGGAGATATAGGAAAAATGCAGGGGAATGAGGCAGCTTGAAGATGGCTCAATGCAGGTTCAGAGTGAGGCAGAGATATAGTGCAAGACGACAACACGTAGGTGAGCAATGGTGACTACGTGGTCTATCGAGTATGGCTGCGGAAGATTGGAGCAGGCTATACGCTGAGGCTGATAGGTGAGGGACGTGACAAATGGCAGAGAAAAATGTCTATGTGAGGGCTGGCAAGGCAGCGTGGAGCTGCGATGAAGAAGCTGGAGCAGGAATGAGGAAGCACGCTGGAGGAGAAGAAGAACACAGCGATTTGGCAGCGTTAAATGTGAGGAAAATCGAGCAGGGATGAGATGGAGCTATGTATGGCATCAGTTGAGAATTTCCTGCAAAGCACTTCCAAATTCTCCACTCCAATAAATTTTAAATCACCTTGCTTTAGATTTGCCCAATGGAAACCCTAATCAGATTGCCTGATGGAAAACCCTAAAGAATTTTCAAAATCTGTACCTGCAACCTGCAACGGCAAAAATGAAAAAACAGAACACCCAAAAATAATATATGCAAGGATATTTATAGATTAACGACTCTAAGTAGCCAAATTTATCAATAATCCATAGAAATATTTTCAGAATTTTAAATTTTAGATAAGGTGCTTCAGAAAACCCTTCATGCATTCACCAGAAAATTTCAAATGATAAGCCCGGAATCAAAACTGGTTGGGCTCTTCAGAAAATGCAATCCGGGAGTTGGCTGGTTCAGCCGAGAACTTCCCCAAACGCCCGGTAATCTTAAAAAAGGGATTTCCTGCACAGCTTAAATCAACCATTAACAAAGAAGGAGAAAACAATACTAAAATCCAAATGTAACGAAGATACCTGCCATCATATCCAGAAATTTAACTACCATTCAAACCCTAGTGATTAAACAAGATACCTGTGTTTAAAATCACTCTTCATCAAGCTATCATCAATGGCTGAAAATAAGTTTATGCAGAAAAATAAAACATCTTACAGCAATTCCAGAAGAGTAACACCAACAAGATTTCAAACCCAAAGTCTTTCTTTATTGCACAAAAAAATGACTACAAGAGAGCTTTCTTTAGCACACGACTCTAAGATCAAATCATCTCAAATGACCCCTGACACCGAATTTAAAGGAAAATTTCCCAATGGCTAGTTCGAGTGATCCATGTCAAAATGATCTCGACCTTCGATGAGGATCAAAATCCCTTTTAATCTCATCCGTCGAAATTTTTGAATGCATTTTAATATATTAAAAATTTAAATTTTGCATTTATTTCCTCAAACTTATTATTATTTTATTATTTTATTATTTTCAATTTTATTTATTATTTTTTATTTATTTAAATTTTAATTTCTTAATTTTCTTAATTTTTTATTTTTGGATCCTCGAACTTAGCCTTTGGAAAAATCACCTAGGACCTAGGACTTAGGACTTATGAGGGGATAAAACATTTTCTATGAGGGGATAAAACATTTTCTAACCCTCAAGACACTTTACATCATGACTTTTACACTTTTACATCTCAAGGGGGAAAACCCATTTGACATAGACCCTCATAGGCCACCCAGTTCTGTGACACAAATATAATCTAGCAGATCAAGTAATTTGTAACCTAACCAAATAGTTAGAATTATTTCCAAATTACTTTTACATAGACTTGAAGCACACTAGGATTCCCTTAAGATTCTAATGGCAAAATTCATTTCGGCTTTGGGGTTAAGCTGAAGGAAAACTCTACTGATTATGGATCACTGAAACAAAAAACCTTCTGGAACGTAGATCATCACTAGAAAATTAGGTTTTCCTAGGCAATTTACATACATGACTCAGATCTGCTAAAATTATTTACAATTTACACATGCAGACTGGGTTTACAACATAACATGATTAAGCTGATGATGATAGTTGAATGGCACAGACATGTCGATCAAACGCTATCCCTTTTGCGAAAAAGGGTTGTACTGCTATGGGTAGTTGACACATAGTGGTCAACATCTGGCTCTACTTGGGGACACGTTGCTGCATTGTAGGAATGTGAGAATCTAGAATCTGCATCCACGCAATACACAACAAAACATAAGTAGCATCCATCCAAAAATCATCATATAACATTAAGCACATGAAAGATATAAGCTCTTCATTTATTAACTATCTAGTAACATGAAAAGTAAATCTAATCCTAAAACAGAAATGAAAATGCTGAAAAAACAAGGAGTAGGGTTAGAAATACAGAGGATGCCTCATGGCATCAGAGGTGTTCAATATAGTGTATACTGAGCATTTCCCTGCTTTTAGGCAAATCTGTCGGCTGCTTGTCGGATGTGCCATGTCCAATTCTGCATACTGTAGGACTTTTCCCTATCCAAAAATCAAGTTGCTTGAGGCCGTCTGATGCATCATATCTTTTTCTCATTTTCTTTCTCTTGCATTTTTTCTTTGTGGCGTGTTGTATCATTGATGACATGGAACTTTCTGCTTCAAAGCTCTCAGATGAAGTATGTAAGATATGCGTGACATGTCTTTCTTCATTTTGCATCTGCGCTGTCAAGGATGATGGATCAATCTCACAGGTGCCATGATTTATAACTTGATCTTCTATGACTGGTGGATTAGTCGTGTGAGCATCAACCTGATTATTAATTTCCCTTTTATCCAGGTCACCTTCATTTATCCACTTTTCAATGGAACAAAGGACCTCATAATAAGATGGAGCTTGTTGTAGCAGATAAGGAGGCTTCTAATCTGTCGACGTTTACTGGTTTCTTTCATCCTCTGACCGCTGTTGAAATTTCTATACCTGTATTGTAATGGCATCCATCTGGCTAGAGTGTTCAAGCTTCATAGCACTGATTTCCCTGGCATGGTCTTCTTCCATATCTTTTATTACTTTATCGTTTTTTTCCTTTATGGTCACCAAGCAATGCTGCATAGAGTTTCTCTTTCTTATGACTTTCTTGCATGGTAGCCAATTGATTATTATAATCGAATTCCATGATCGTCATATTTTCCTCTAAGTCTGATAACTTGCTTTGCATAAATTAAGTTCCTTGTCAAGATTAGCTTTTATGGTCTCAATTTCCTTAGCATGCTGACTTTGCATGTTGGATACATGGTCAGAGTGTTTAATTTTCATGATTTCCATCTCCTTATCACGTTTTTCTAGGTGGGTGCATAAAGTTCTCACATCATTGGCGTAATTAGTTTGATTGATCTCCATATTTTTTACTAGCTGCATTAGTTCTATAATTTGCTTCTAATTATCCATTTCATTGATTTCACAATTTGTCCCTGCTTTTTCACTATCATGGATTTGATCTGCAATGGTACAGGTGGATGGCACATTCTGATATGAGGAATTATCTTGAAATATTTCATCAACAGCTGGACCTTTTATAAGATTACTTTCATTCTGTTGCACAATTTTAGGGGCACAAGGTGAGCTATCTGGATAACCATATCTATCTTTAAAAGCATTGACAATGTCTTGTAAAGAAGTGAAAGAATTCAGAACAATTATTAAACCAATTCAAAGCATCACCGTCTAAAGAAAGGACAAATAGATGCATTTTGACATCTTCATGATTATATTGAGGAAGTCTACAATATATGATCATTATATGAGTAAACCTGCTTAAATTATTTCTAACAGTGACTGAATCACCACCTGAGAACAAAGATATTTAGAAATGGCCACTTCCAGAACATCATGGAGATCATCAGTAAAATGACATGGGGTAGATGTATAATCCATGATGAATAATGAGTGACCAAATGGATGATAGAAAGAGATCTTTTCTCAAGAAAATCAAGAGATGAAAGAAGTGGAGTCGCCACTTGAACAATGAACCTAATTCTAGGATCCAAAAAGCAACAAACAAGCAGATATGAGGGAGGCTTCTTGTCTGGGAAAAATAAATGAAAGGAAATGGAGTCGCCACCCAAACAAGAAACAAACTGAAAAATAGTTGCTGAAGGTATGATTAAACGATATGATGAAAGATAAGGCCATGAAAAGATCAAATGATGCCAAAGAATGTTGGCCGTTTGATAGGCTAATGAGTTGTGGAAAAGATGAGATGATGCCAAAACATGTTGAATTTGTTGGTTCAAATGAAAAGATTCTAGATTCCAGATGAGAGAGAAAAATGAGGATGAATGTCGTTGAAACGCCAGGGACAGACAAACTCTATCCCCGGTGACGACGCCAAGAAATGTTGTCGCACGGATTGTCTGGGCAACGCGACAACGCTCAAATTGGGGGTTGTCACCCTGATCCCCGATCTCTTCATTTAAGCCATCTCCCGAGGCTAAGGGTGGTAGACCCTATGGGATAAAGGAAGACCAACTATGGACCAGTTGGGTTGTGACAACGCTCAAAGTGGGAGTTGTCACCCTGATCCCCGATCTCTCTGTTTAAGCCGTCTCCCGAGGCTAAGGGTGGTAGACCCTATGGGATAAAGGAAGACCAACTATGGACCAGTTGGGTTGGGAGACACAGCAAGGCAATTTAGCACCTGATTGATTTTAGATGTACCAATGCCTTATGGAGCTAATGATTAAATGATTATTGCAGAAATATGAACCTTGTAAAGCAATCATTTATCATCAAATATCCCAAGCAATACAAGCTAGTCAATAAACTCACAATGCTTTAATAATGATCTAGCAATTAAATTTCTAAAGATTGAATGCTTTAAACGACCATACAATTTAAATGCTAACTAATTACCACTTTCATATAGCTAACTTTAGATAAACATTAAGTGCATTAAACTATAGAGAAGTGGAACATAAATACCACAAAAGACACCAAAATGAATTTTCAATTTAGTTAAAATCCTTTTTAATTTTTATATATTTTTTATATTTTATAAAATTTAAGGATTAAAATAAAAAAACTAAAGTCTGAATAAATAAATAAAATTTAAAATCTAAACTAAAGTCCTAATCTAAAATCTCAAGGAACTTTTATATATATATATAATATATATATATATATATATAATATATATAATATATATATATATATACAAAGAAAATTTATAGAGTTTTAAATCCTAAAAAAACTCAAATCTAAAACCTAAAAAACTAAAAAAAAATCTTTTTATGATTTTTTCATTACAAGTTATCCTAACTTGACAAAATAAAGTGAAAAATTAAAATCTTTTATTTCTTTATTTGTTAAAGTCTAAATGCTAAAATCTACTTTAAATAAAATTAAAATTTAACTTAAAATTGAAATCTAATCTAAACAAACACAAACATAACACGATAACCTAAAAAAAATTGAATGAAAACTAACAAAGACATAAAGCATATAAAAAAATCAAAATGAGCGTTTGTTGTTTTGCTATTGCAGATTGACAGCAGCGAGGGTTTCTTGACCATACGCAGGTGGATGAGGATTGGGAGTTATGAGAAGTGCAGTATAGCAGTAGCAAGGGGATGAGCAAGCATAGAAAGACACAGGTTCTGGCAACGCGAATATGTGGAGGAGAGAACTAAAGCTGCGTGGATTTGATGTATTTTTTGCAGGTGTGTGTGGAAGATAAAAGCTGCAAGGTTTGAAGGGAGAGATTGCTTAGGCGTGGAGAGAGTTTGCAATGCTAGCAGTGTGGGGAGATATAGGAAAAACACAGGGGAATGAGGCAGCTTGAAGATGGCTCGATGCAGGTTGAGAGTGAGGCAAAGATATGGTGCAAGATGGCAGCACGCAGGTGGGCAATGGTGACTACGTGGTTTATCATAAATGGCTGCGGAAGATTGAAGCGGGCTATACGCTAAGGCTGTCAGGTGAGGGACGTGATAAATGGCAGAGAAAAATGTCTACATGAGGGCTGGCAAGGCAATGTGGAGCTGCGATGAAGAACCTGGAGCAGGAATGAGGATGCACTGGAGGAGAAGAAGAACGCGATGATTTGGCAGTGTTAAATGTGAGGAAAATTGAGCAGGGATGAGATGGAGCTATGTATGGCATCAATTGAGAATTTCCTACAAAACACTTCCAAATTCTCCACTCCAATAAATTTTAAATCACCTTGCTTTAGATTTGCCCAATGGAAACCTTGATCAGATTGCCTGATGGAAAACCCTGAAGAATTTTCAAAATCTGTACCTGCAACCTACAATGGCAAAAAATAGAACACCCAAAAATAATATATGCAAGGATTAAACCTAAAAAGAAACCCAAAAACCAGGTAAAGAATTACAATATTTACAGATTAACGACTCTAAGCAGATTTATCAATAATCCACAAAAATATTTTCGGAATTTTAAATTTTAGTTAAGGTGCTTCAGAAAACCCTTCATGCATTCACCAGAAAATTTCAAATGATAAGCCTGGAATCAAAACTGGCTGGGCTCTTCAGAAAATGCAATCAAGGAGTTGGCTGGTTCAACCGAGAACTTCCTCGAACACCCGGTAATCTAAAAAAAAGGATTTTCTGCACAACTTAAATCAACCATTAACGAAGAGGGAGAAAACATTACTAAAATCCAAATGTAACGGAGATACCTGCCATCATATTCTTAAATTTAACTACCATTCAAACCCTAGTGAAAAAACAAGATACTTGTGTTTAAAATCACTCTTCATCAAGCTATCATCAATGGCTGAAAATAAATTTATGCATAATGGATGAAAATAAAGTTATACAGAAAAATAAAACATCTTACAGCAATTCCATAAGAGTAACACCAGCAAGATTTCAACCCCAAAGTCTTTCTTTATTGCACAAAATAATGACTACAAGAGCTCTTTCTTTAGCACACGACTCTAAGATCAAATCATCTCAAATGACCCTTGGCATCCTATTTAAAAGAAAATTTCCCAATGGCTAGTTCGAATGATCAATGTCAAAATGATCTTGACCGTCGATGAGGATCAAAATCCCTTTTAATCTCATCCGTCTAAATTTTTTAAATGCATTTTAATATATTAAAAGTTTAAATTTTGCATTATTTCTTTAAAAATTCTGACTTATTATTATTTTATTTTATTTTTCAATTTTTATTTTTTTAATTTTTTTTTTAATTTATTTTTAAATTTTATTTTATTTTATTTTTTTTATTTTTTAAATTTTTAAATTTTATTATTTTTTATTTTTGGATCCTCGAACTTAGCCTTTGGAAAAATCACCTAGGACCTAGGACTTAGACTTATGAGGGGATAAAACATTTTCTAACCCTCAAGACACTTTACATCATGACTTTTACACTTTTACATCTCAAGGGGAAAAACCCATTTGACATAGACCCTCATAGACCACCCAGTTGTGCGACACAAACCTTCCAGAACGTAGATCATCACTATAAAATTAGGTTTGCCTAGGCAATTTACATACATGACTCAGATCTGCTAAGATTATTTACAATTTACACATGTAGACTGGGTTTACAACATAACATGATCGGGCTGATGATGATAGTCGAATGGCACAGACACGTCGATCAAGTGTTATCCTTTTTGCGAAAAGGGGGTGTACTGCTATGGGTAGTTGACACGTAGTGGTCAACATGCTCTAAGCCTCAAATTTTGTAGGGAGGCTTGGGCACAGGTATTCCAAAGAACCCAGAAATCGTTTTGGGAAATTCCATCTAGAAGTGATTTTATTAAAATAATTAATATTTTTAATGGGATTCCCAAGTCTAAACTTAGGAAAATTAAAATATTAATGGGTATTAATCTAAAAGGGTGAAACTTCTAGAGATCTGAGCCTTTGATTATGTTTTAATCTAGGTCGTTGGTTGTCCAACATGAAGATATAAAAAGGGACTTGAGGGTCATTTGGAAAATACATAAAAAGAGATCAAGAAATCAATTTTCTGAAGTGAGAAGTTCTCAGGAGGAAAAATCAATTGAAGAAATCTCTTGCAGCAAAGGGGCAAAGATAGTTGGGTTGGAGGATCTTCTCTGGAACCCCAAATACTCAGCAGAGAGGCAGTGATACACCAGTGGAGGCAATGCAGAGCCAGGGAGGGCTAGGCTAGGCCAGGAGAGCCCACGCAATGCTTGACGCAGTGCCAGAAGGGCCAGCGCAGAGGAAGAACTGTCCTCCTGCAAAAATCCAAAAGTTGTTGGGGAACAATCGGATCAGCTGGGAAGGTTGACATCAAAACTCCAGAAGGCAGTGAGACCCAACGCAGAGCTAATGCAGAGCCTCAGAGAGCTCCACATAGGCCCATGTAGTTACTGCAAAGAGGCAGCACAGTTGGAGTCAAGGATAGTCAGTTCAGTTGTCGGATCAGAGGGATTTGCTGGGTGAAGTGAGGTAATCTCACTAAGTTTTCTGCAACTGTCTTTTTCATTGTAACTCGATTGCCAGAAGGGCATCTAGAGTTGTATTCAAAACTACTGCTTAAATAATAAACCCTTAGGGCTGCTGCACCAGTTTTCTGGTAGTGGGTTTTTCTGAGGAATATTTGTCCAAAATTAAATGTGTCCTATGTGTTGTATTTTTCTTTCTTGTTTAGTATTTTATTTCGACATATAGGTAAATTAAGTGAAGACATATGTATTTTCTTCGATATTTACCATAGAACACAGTAAATAACTTGCATGATTTAATCAAGTAGGAGAAGTAACCTCAGTTTGCTGTGCAGTGGGAATTCTGGCTTAGGAATTTTCACAGTGCAATCACAGTAAGATAATTTCAGATTGTTTTGGTAAATGCGGATTGAGGTTCAGTGCTACACCAATTTTGGCGTTATCACATAACACAGTCTTGGTGCAATCACTATGTGAGTGTAACTACAGTGATAAGATGTATTTGCTTCGATATTTACCGTAGAACACAGTAAATAACTTGCATGATTTAATCAAGTAAGAGAAGTAACATCAGTTTGCTGCAGTGGGAATTCTGGCTAAGGAATTTTCACAATGCAATAATAGTAGGATAATTTCAGATTGTTTTGGTAAATGTGGATTGAGGTTCAGTGCTACACCAATTTCGGTGTTATCACATAACACAGTCTTGGTGCAATCATTGTGTCAGTGTAACTACAGTGTTAAGGGTTCGGTGGAATTTCGGCTTAGGAATTTTCACAGTACAATCAGAGTAAGATAATTCTGGGTTGTTTTGGTAAATGTGGATTGGGGTTCAATGCTACACCAATTTCAGTGTTATCACATGACACAGTCTTGGTGCAATCACTGTCTCAGTGTAACTACAGTGATAAGGGTTCGGTGCCACTACAATGAGAAGGTTTCGATGTCATCATAGTGATAAGGTCTCGGTGGTATTGCAGTGATGATGTCTCGGTGCTAATTTGGTGGCAAGAATTCAGTGCTAACACAAGGTTTCATGGGGAACATTGGAGTTGTGGAGCTGTCGAAGTGGTTATCTGGGGTTTCAACCAGAATATATGCTTCCGAGCAGAGAAGTACTACTATCGAGATTATTTTCTCTGTTAGGTGAGCTGGATTTGGCACCCAGATTGTATTTTGAAACTGCTTAATAACTCAAACCTTCAGATAGCTGCACTAGTTTTCCCACATTGGTTTGGTACTATTGCTGAGATTATTTTGTTTGTTGGGTGAGCCAGATTTGGCACCCAGATTGTATTCTGAAACTGTTTAATAAATCAAACCCTCAGATAGCTGCACCAGTTTCCTTGCATTGGGTTTTTCCGGGGACATTAGTCCAAAACCAACGGTGTCACTTGTGTGCTTGTTTCTATTTCCTTCGGTTGATGATTTGTAATGTGTTGAGAATGCATTTGTATTTATTTCTAGTATTTACATGGTAAATAACTCATTAATTAACAAAACAAGTAGGTAGGAATAAATTAGTAAAGTACCTGAAGGGTTTCTAATGTGTCAAACTTAGAAATTCCAACATGGTATCAGAGCGTGGTTGTATATCATAGGATAATTGAGGACATCAGCCGAACAGAGTAGCAACAGCAAAAAACAGCTGTCCTGAGTGACAAAAGTTGTTCCTAGCAGAGTAGCAGCAAGGAAGGGGTGACACAGTGCCTGTGTCATCAAGATTGAGCCAGGAAGAGGCAGCGTAGAGGCTAATGGAGGCAAAGGCAGGCTCACACAGAGGCCAGGAGGGCTGACGCAGTTGGCTGAGGAGGCTGATTTGCTAGTGTCGGGATTGCACAGAGCCTAGGAACTCTAACCTTCAGTTTGTTGGGGTTTAGGAGGCCGTGGGTAAGTTGCAGAGTGGAGTTGGTGGGGTAGTGTAGTCAGAACAGTACCTCTAACAGGGCAAGGCCAAGGTAGAGAGTGTTGTTGCTAAGGTGGATTTCTAGCCAAGGAATCCAAATCAGTGTTGCAGTTGCATAGATGATTGGAGAGGGGCATCTCGACATTGGCAGAAGGGTTTCCAAGAGGGAAATCGAGGCTCATAGGAGTCATACAGAGAATTTCCAGGAGGGAAGTAGAGGAGCATCGAAATGACACTACACGGAGTAAGAGACCAGGACAAACTGGACGGAGCCTCAAACTTCATAGTCTGGAAAGCCAGAATCTTATCTGTACTAGACAGGAATCGTGTCAATCATTTCGCCTTGAAGACGATAGCTATCCCAGTTAACCCAACTGATAACGATAGGTACGAGGATGCAATGGCGAGGGCTAAGAGTATCATCCTTGACGGGGTCAAGGATCATATAGTACCACATATTGCTGAGAAGAACATGGCACAGGAGATGTGGGATGCCCTGACCAAGTTGTACCAACATACTTTCGTGCATAGGAAGATGCTACTAGAAAATTAGTTGTGATCATACCAGATGCAGAAGGGAGAACAGATCAACCCATTCCTCAGTCGATTGAAGGACATACGGGATCAGTTGACTTCCATAGGGGCAACGCTGGATCCAGAATTGATGGTGAGAATAGCCCTGAAAGCAGTCTCAGAAGACTAGGAGGTGTTTGTCTAGAGCATATTGGACAGGGCAACGCTTCCAGATTGGGAGGAAATGTGGGCTGCTATTTGCCAAGAAGAGATCAAAAGGCTAAGCAAGGTGGGAAGCAGTAGCAAGGGGATCAGAATCAAGGAGGAGGAGAAGGAAGATGTTGCCCTAGCATATGAGGGAAAGCAAGAGAAAAGGAAGAAGAAAGACCTCTCTAAGGTCAAATGCTCCCAGTGTGGGGAGCTGGGTCATTATGCGACCCAGTGTCCAAGGAAGAAGAGTAAGGGAGAGGCCTCTGCGGCCAAGGCAACGCCAACAAAGGCAGAGAAGGAAGTGGAGACAGATGATGATTGTGCCATGAGTGCTCATGTTCCACTTTGGTTCCGAAGTGGGGAGACATCGAGCTGTAGTCAGGAGGACTATAGGCAATGAGGGCAAGATCCTCAAGGTACCCAGCCTCTTGGATTAAACCTTGCTACGGGAGCCTCGAAGAGGAGTAGCAGTATTGGCGATGTCAGTAGGGATGGATGCCGATGGAGCAACAGAGGGATCTACAATGCAAAATTCCCAGGACAACGCGAGGCTAGCAGGCTGCAACAGTGCAAGAGGAACGAGAGTGTTGCACCAGTGCAGGATGGCACAAAAGGGTGTGCAATGGTGCGAGATGCATGGAATTATTGCAGCAGTGCCGAGGTCAGAGAGGGAGCACTTGTCAGCAACCGAGGGAGTTTCAACATCGAGGGTGTCTCTATCTTGACAGAGATGTAGTGGTAGTGCTATGGGCAACACGCTGCATCATGATGAGAGGGGTTGCAGTGTAGATGCAACAGTGGAAGTGGCAGGGCCATGGGCAACATCACGAATGCAGAGGGAGTTGCAGTATGGATGCAACAATGGTAGTGGTAGGACCATGGGTAACAGTACAAGATGTAGTAGTGTAGAGGATGTTGGGCAGCAGGCCTAGCATCAGCACAGGGACCGATGTCGGATGATCATTGTGATGCTCAGTGAGCAGTATTATTAGTGCACAGTCCTCGCTGAGAGGGAGTGTTGATTTGGGGTAGCATCAGATGTGCTCTAGCCACGAAAATTGGTGGAGAGGCTAAGGCACATGAGATATCCAATACCCACAAAGGGTTTGGGCAGATTCTAAATAGTTTGGGAGATATTAAAATAATTAATGGAGTCCCTAAGTCTAAACTTAGGGAAAATAAAATATTAATGTGAATTAATATAAAACTGTTAGAATGGTCCAAAAGGCATGGATTAAGCTAGATCTAATTATTCGTTGATTAGGGACTTAATCTCGGCCTTTGATTTGTCAACGAGAAAAGTATAAGAGGAGGCTTGAGGGTCACTTGGAGAACACACCAAGAGATCAAGATTTCGACTTTCTGGGGCTGGGTTTTCTGAGAAAGTTGAGAGAGTGATCAGAGTTGCAGCTGAGGGGCAGTGAATATAGAAGCAGAGAGGCAGAGATATCACCAAGAGGATCAACGCAGTAGCCGGAGAGAGGGACGCAAAAGCAGCCAAGGGTTCACAAGAGGCAGCCAGGAGCTACAAAGTGCCTCAGAGGGCCAGCGTGGGTGATGCAGAGGGCCAGCAGGCTAATGTAGTGCCTCTAGAGGCTGACGCAAGCCAAGACAGAGTGATGCTGGGCTAATGTTGGGCCAGAGAGAGGCTGACGCAGTCCCTAGAGGTTGATGTTGGGGTTTCGTGGGGCAGATTGGAGCTGTGGAGCTGCTAGAGTGTTTATCCAGGGTTCCAGCTAGAATATCTACTTCCGAGTAGAGAGGTACTACTGCGGAGATTATTTTCTCTGTTGGGTGAGTCAGATTTGGCACCCAGATTGTATTTTGAAACTGTTTAATAAATCAAACCCTCAGATAACTGCACCGGTTTTCCTGCATTGGGTTTTTCTGGGGACATTTGTCCAAAAACAATGGTGTCACTTGTGTGCTTGTGTCTATTTCCTTCAGTTGATGATCTGTAATGTGTTGAGCATGCATTTGTCTTTATTTCTAGTATTTACATGGTAAATAACTTGTTAATTAATAGAACAAGTAGGTAGGAATAAATCAATAAAGTGCATGAAGGGTTTATAACGTGTCAGACTCAATGTTTTTAAAACCGGAACCAGTGATTGCACCACTCCACCTTATGAACTAGTTTACCGATCGGAACTAGTTGAACCGGGACTAGTTAGGTCTAAACAAACTGGTTTTAGAAAAATACATTAAATAATTAATTTTTAATGAAACATAACTATTATTAAGATTTAAAACCATTATTCCAAGCCAATAGAGACAAAACATGCAAAGTTTGCTCATTTGTATACCATGTAAAGGTGAATATATCAAAATGGTGCCGAATACATATCATCGACAAAATAGTAAAATAAATAAGAAATGAGGCTCTAAATGGCCTATAAAGTCCAAAAACAATGCTGCAAGCTATGAGGCCATTGGCCTACTACAAGTCTACAGTGTACACATGATCAATCATCAAGTTCATCACCACCACTAGACAGTGGACACAGGATCATCATCAGGAGCTACATAGACATCATCTGGTTCAGAGTCTGAGGATGCCTTAGCCTGATCTACAACTTGTGATGTGGTGCATTGCTATTGATCTGTCTTATGTGTGTTGTTGTGTGAGTTGAATCTTTCAGTTGTTCTTATGTGTCTTGTTGTGTGAGTTGAATCTTTTTGCAACTTTCATTTACAACTTGTCATGACAAGCCCTTTTCCTTGTTACTTGATATTGAAGTTCTACTTTCTTGTGAGGTTGAGATTTTTTGAAAGTTTAAGTAGCTTGCAAAATGCAACATTTGAAAATTCTTTTCCTTTTTCTCCCTATCATAAGGGTTGGGGTTTCCAATCTTTCATTTACATGTGATCTGATGCACATTATTGAAAGTTCCAAACTTGTTTCTTTTGCTTTGTGGCTCTTATGGTCTTATTGCATCTTTATTGATACCCAAAGGTACATAATTGTGCAACGTGTTGTGGTAACTTTGAACTTCAAAACTTGCAAACTTTGTTCCATAGGTTGATACAAAAAATCAAAAGATAGAGGCATTTGATCAAATGACACAGGCTTAAAAGGTTCAAAGTCTAGGAGATTTTCACCTTGTCATAAGTATAAAAAAGTTAAAAGCTTCGATGATGCATGCCATATTACAAAGATGGAAGATTGCCAAAAATTAGTGAATGGTGTTGGGACTAGCAAGTTCTAAGTTTAAGTGACATGAAAAGTGTCACAATGAGAGTAACTTTTGAGGAGGTGTGTCAAAGCTTGAAAACTTCAACAAAAGACTTGAGGTGAAGATAAAAGAGGGACTAGTAGATGGAAAATTAAGGCTTAGCAACACTCCACAAATTTCACAAGTCATAAGCTCAATGCCAAAAAGGATTTAAACAACACAAGCTAAAGATCTAGTGTGAAACAAGGAACTTGTAGGTAAAACGTAGTCGTTTCAAGATGTAGGCAGACTTTAAGTGGCAATGGATGCTGATTCCAACTCAAGCTTGTTGCATTTGAGTCACAACCTCTACTAGCTGCACATCTTGAAAGTTTGATATTAGTTGAACCAACCTAGCTCATTCACATAAACATTATATAGTAATCAGCCAGTTTGACTACAAACCGGCCGGTTAGGACCAGTTAGGGCCAAAAAATCAGCCAAAGCACCTTCCTGACCAGGTTTTTCAACCAGTTCCAACTGGTGGCCTTGCTGACCGGCCAGTTTGACAAGTTACCGGTTAGGACCGGCCAGTTTTAAAAACACTGGTCAGACTTAGAAATTCCAACATTGATATGCAAACACAGTGAAAGGAAGAACAAACAAGGATGACTTGATGGAGGTAGTCTCGACTCTAAGTTGTAAGGATCTTGGTCATCTCATCTTGATTCTACCGAAGGAAGAATTATGACTGGGTTTTCCCCTAGAGTGGGGTTTTGCCCTGACAGTGTACCTACATCTTGTGTTCTCTTCTATTTGTTGCTTGGCATTAGTCTTGATGATAAGAAAATTTAATTCTAAAGAACAAATAATAATAATGAAAAACATCACAAGATAATGTCATAATAAGAGAAATCATTTACCTGCCACACTTTGGATTTCTCAACATGGTTTTAGAGCTAAGGGCATGATCAAAAGGCGGTTTATTTATGCATCTTTAAAGTATTTTCAGTAAAAGGTTCTGTTTAAGATCAAGTCAAAAGTTTGGATCATTTTAGTTCGTGGAAAGGCATTGATGACTTCAGAAACAAATTCTATATTAATCTCAGCTAGTAGTTCGGTGATACATTTCGGTGTATCCGAATCAATCTTAGAGAAGGAGTTTCGGTGTAAATCAAAGTCACAGTACAGGAACAAATCTCGATAAAATTCTCAGAGAAGAATTCGGATCTTAGTATAGACAGCAAGTAAATGAGAGCTATAACTCTATATAGCAGGACTGAAGTGTTTATGAATTACATAAAGCATGATGACAAATTAGAAGGCTGCCTCAGAAACTGAAATATAACTGAACTACATTGTTGACTGTATGCTTCCATGACATCAAGGACCGAAACTTGATAGTATTGAAAGACTTTGCATCAATTATTGTATAGGAATTCGGATCAATCACAGTAATAAAGGACTAAGTCATATCTTTGCTGCCACCAAGGACCATGGTATGTCTATGTTGTCACCACAGAAATAAAACTGGCTGAAGTGTGGCCAAAGCAAGGTAAGGATATCACAGGGCTGTAAAATAAGAAATTTTCCTCAAAGTATAATTATGATCTCAGGACCGAAGTGTGAAGAAGGCTGACATGCTACAAGAACAGTAGCAGTCCTCCTACACTTGAAGAACAGTTTGATGTCCAAAAGATTTCTATGAGGAATCTGAAGTCTGTCCTTTGGAGAAAAAAAAATACAAGCCTTGAGGATCTGAATTGATAGTCCGAGCACAAGGAACCAACTCAAGAAAATCAAGTGATGTCACTTAATAAGATACACATGTAACAAGTCTATTAAGAGGTACATAAATACAAAGTAAGTATATTCATAAACTTTTAGATTTTTAATATCTCTAATCTCAAACGGTTCATATAATCATTGTTTATAGCTAGTCTAGGATAAAGATTGTACTCTCTAGATAAATAGAACCTTAATCCTTATCTTCTAGGGTTTACCAGTAAAGCAAAAGTCCTTGACTGAAAGAAGGAATAACTTTTCATAGGATTCCATCCTCCATGGTAATCTAACTTGAAAAATTAAATCATGTTCTTGGGATCATACGTTTTGCTTGGAAGTATACATTACAGGTATAAAAGATCATGGTTTACAATTTCAAGAAATTCCTACAAGGTTTGTCAAGAAACATCTCCAGGTATGTCTTAGACTATACATCTTATAAAATCCTCTTCATCTTATTTTGAAATTTGTGTTATATTGCTAACATTGTCATGTCTAGCTGTCTTGAATCATAAAGATTCTTGTTTAGGGTGATTCATTTTTTGATAAATCTACCCTCATATTCTTGATTGATTATATAGAACCCTAGACTGGTTCTTTGGAAAACCCTAACTTAAGGGTATGCTAATGATGAAGTGTGAAACCCTAGCCTGCTTAGGGTTATTGAGAAATGCTATTTGAAGTTTTTGATGATGATGTCATGTTTGGGGTTTTGGTATGATCATGAAATGTCATGTCCCTTCCTAAATTAATTTGGAACAAGATTAATTATTGCATTTTGGGGCCAATTTTGGAGATAGTGGGGCCCATTTGATTTTATTAGGAGATTAGACTTAGAAGAAGTTATTTTGTTGTGATTAAGTTCCATGTGGGGAACACCCACACTAGGGAGATACGCACTCCCTAGTTCGAACTGCATGGAGGGGAAAAGTCAATGGTTAAGTGAGGGCCCACGATGGAGGGAAAATTGGAGGGAAAATTGCTCCACGAAATCTATATAAGGCAGCTCTCCTCATTTCATCATCTTTTATTGAGAAATGCTATTTGAAGTTTTTGATGATGATGTCATGTTTGGGGTTTTGGTATGATCATGAAATGTCATGTCCCTTCCTAAATTAATTTGGAACAAGATTAATTATTGCATTTTGGGGCCAATTTTGGAGATAGTGGGGCCCATTTGATTTTATTAGGAGATTAGACTTAGAAGAAGTTATTTTGTTGTGATTAAGTTCCATGTGGGGAACACCCACACTAGGGAGATACGCACTCCCTAGTTCGAACTGCATGGAGGGGAAAAGTCATTGGTTAAGTGAGGGCCCACGATGGAGGGAAAATTGCTCCACAAAATCTATATAAGGCAACTCTCCTCATTTCATCATCTTTTTATCATATCGATTTATCTTTGGTTGCTCGAGTTGCTTAGCCCAGTCACTTGTTGTTCAACAAGAGTTCTTCAAGTGAAGAGCTCACCCTTTCTTCAGGGGACTTCGAGTGCCACCCTAGAGAGGTTTTTCTTCATTCTTTCGGAGGAGAATTCCATTGTGGTTTCCAGCAGTTGCATTCATCTCTAGGTGGTGCATATTTTTGGAGGATGCAGTGAAAGAGAGGTTGAGTTTTCTTGTGGTGTCTTGCAATGGAGTTTGGACGGGAGATTTTTAGGAGAGAAGCCATAAGAGTTTTGCTGCCCTTTTGGAGAGTTTTGGAGCTGGAGGAGAGTGCTTCTATTCAGTGTGACTTTCGTACTTCCTGGGCCAGCACAGAGGCAACATCTTGTGCTTACGTGGGAGGTAGAGCATTACTCTTTGAGGCTGAATTTTGTTGGAGGAGCTAGGGGAAGCATTTGTTGAGGAGACTGTTACATTTTCGGAGCTTGGGTGGAGGATTTTGCTAATATCCTGGCAGGTCGTACTCTTGAGCCGTTTGGAGGGTGTAGGGCATATTAGAGGTTGAATTTGGGAGGTTGGATTCAGACCAAACCCTTTCTAGGTGTTTGTGGGTTTTGGTCGAGGAGCCAACAGTTTTCTGGGCAGCACAGAGCATTAGAGGAGCAGTGATTTTCGAGTACTTGATATCATTGTCTCATCACCTAGGTTCTGTCATGCTTGCCATTGAGGCAAGCCTAGGTGCATTCCTCCATAATATTGTACTTGCTCCATTGATTAATAAAATGGCTCAGTTGGTTCTACTTCTGGAGTTTTTATGAGCATTTACTGATTGTTGAAAATTTATGTGTATAAATCGTTTTTGCTTTACATATCACTATTTGTTTAAGTTTGGAACATTACAGTGGTATCAGAGCTCAGATTTTGGCTCCGTCATGGTAGAACTTTTCTATGAGTGAGGAGGACTGACAAAATATTACCTACAAGAGGCAGAGGTACCGGAGCAAGGAAAGGGAGTTAGGGATTACTCCAGACGCAGAGGATCGTGGGAAGGCTATGGCAGTAGAAGATATGGATAAGCCCACAAGTAGGGAAGAAATTGCCTTTGATAGTCTCTTAAATGCCTTGAATGATTTGGCAAAGAGGCAAAAGGAGATGTTGGACGAGATCAAGATGCAGAATCGGGAGCAGAGCACTCACCGAGTGTTTATATTTGGGGAGACTTCAAGGGTCTCTCAACAGTTCGATCACCTTTCCACTACTACACAACAACCATCCTTGAGTGAGCCCACTTGAGCCACTTTACCTTCTTTTCTACCTTTGGCACAGGGGTGGAGGAGAAGATCCATCAGTGATGGGAGAACACTTTAGAGTGGCAGTCCATGGGAGAATATTTCAGAGAGGCTTTATCCTTCAGAGATTATTGCCAACTCAAACAGAATGAGAAGGGGAAGAGTTATGGATGCCATGGTACACAGAATTATGAGTTGCACCGCACGATTGGGAAAATGTATTTTCCCACCTATGATGGCACTACCAAATGCACAGCACATGCTTAGGTGAAGATGGACACATACTTCTAGCTCAACAGAATGGCGAAGGTAGAAGTCATCAAGATGGCTACATTGCATTTGGAGGGGGAGGCACATGATTGGTGGTTTCATGACTTGTCCACTCTGAGGCAAGCCGGCATGACCTCCTATGAGGACTTCACACAGAGAGTAGTGGAGCATTTTGATCGGAGAGGTCCAAAGGATCACTTCCAGGAGTTGCCCAGCTCAGACAGACAGGACATCCAAAGCATTATATTTCAAAGTTCTTGAGGGTCTTAGTCATGGTGCCAGACCTGTCAGATGATAGGAGGGCCTACACCTTTGTGGAGGGGTTGACAGAGCCACTGTGGGGACTGATGAAGTCACGTAGACAATCTACTCTGTTGGAGGAAATGACTTTCACGAGGGATTTGTAGGGAGTCATCCCCAAGACCCAGACACCCTTTCCTCCATGCACTCCCTACCCAAAGAAGGGAAGTGATACTAGAGCACCCACATTGTAGAGAATAACCCAAGGATGGGGACAGTTGGATGATGAGACCAGGAGGGAACTCAAGAGGAGGAAGTTATGTTTTATATGCCAAGAATCGTGGGCACCAGGCCATCAATGCACGACAGGAAAGGTTCATTATATTGAGGACTTCTCAGATAGTGATCAGGAGGATGAGGAAGAGTTGGAGCTTGGTGGGAGAGACAATGAGGATCCAAGGGACCACCACCACAAGGACGAGCAGCTTTTGCACCAGCCGGGGGAGTCCTAGCTTCTTTGTGCAGGATTCCCAAATTTTTGACCATGAGGATCAGAGGTATGGTGCAAGGGCAGTGTGTCTTAGTGTTAGAAGATAGTGGGGCCACCCACAATTTTATTGATGTTCAGATGGTCCAGAGGAGGGGCATCACCACTGCAGAGTTTGAGGGGTTTTCAATCCTAATATCAAAAGTTAGGTCTATGCAGTGCACTCAATATGTTCCTGCTCTGGTAGTGACCATGAGGAACTATTTGATGATAGACCACTTTTTCGTGGTCAATGTACCAAATACCAATGTGTTATTGGGTGTCCAATGGTTGTATTCCCTTGGCCGAGTTACCACAGATTGGAGGCAACTAGTGATGGAGTTTGCTGGGCAGGATGGCAAGCAAGTGGTTCTTCGGGGCATGCATTCGTACCCCCCTCAGACAATTTCAGCCCATAGGATGGAGGTCAATTCGAGGCATGGAGACATAGCATGGGCAATAGAGCTGAGGATTTAAGAGGTTGGAGGGAAGATCAATCCACCACATCCCGACATTGAGGAAATACAGGATAGATATCCGGTAATTTTTGGAGACATACAATCAGGAAAGCCACTTGACAAGGGATTTGAGCACGCTATAGAGTTGGATCTTGGTGTGCAGGCAGTCATCACCACACCTTATAGGCATCCCAAATCCTATAAGGATGAGATTGAGAGGGCTATCAAGGAGCTATTGGCATTGGGCCACATCAGAACAAGTTCTAGTCTGTTCGCTTCTTCAGTTGTGTTGGTGAAGAAGAAGGATGGGACTGTCAGTATGTGCATTGATTGCAGAGCCCTCAACAAAAATAAGTTGAAGAATAGGTAGCCCATTTTGCATATTGATGAGTTGATGGACGAGCTTAGAGGAGCTAAGTACTTCGCTAAGATAGACTTGTAGTCTGGGAATCACCAAATTCAGGTGAGGGGGCAAGACATCCTAAAGACGACCTTCAGATGTCATTATGGGCATTTTGAGTTTAAGGTTATGCCTTTTGGGCTGACCAATGCACCGACTACTTTTCAGTCATGCATGAACCATGTGTTCAGAGGCCAGCTGAGGAGGTTTATACGAGTATTTTTTGATGACATCTTGATCTACAGCAAGACATGGGAGGAGCACCTACAACACCTAGAGACTATTTTGCGCATCTTAGAGGGGCAATAGTTTTATGCCAATATATCTAATTGTGAGTTTGAATTGATGGAGATGCTTTACTTGGGGCACATCATAGGCACAGATGGGGTCAAGGTGCATGAGGAGAAGATTTGGGCTATACAAGATTGGCCAGAGCCTAGAGATGTGACCGCACTGAGAGGATTTTTGGGAATTTGTATTTACTATAGGAAGTTCATGAAGGGCCTCTCACAGTTAGCAACACCCCTTATTGATCTGACTAAGAAGGGGGCTTTCACATGGATAGAGAGAGCTCAAGAAGCATTCGATCACCTCAAGGAGGTGATGAGTTGTTTCCCAGTGTTGGCACTTTTGGATTTTACACAACCTTTCACATTGGAGTGCAATGCTTTGGGTGTGGGGATAAGGGTAATATTGTTCCAAGGGGGACACACCATTGCTTTTGAGAGACGGAAGCTCCTATAGCATGAGATGTCATATTCCATATACGACAAGGAGATGTTGGCCATAATGCATGCATTGGCCAAATTTAGAGAGTACTTGGTGGGGAACCGATTTCAGGTGAAGATAGATCATAATAGTCTTTGCCACTTCATGGGACAACGGAGGTGGGTCAGCAAGGTGCAGGCCTACGATTTTGATATTGAGTATGTGCGGGGGAAGCACAACGTGGTGGCAGATGCACTATTTTGGAGACCAGCAAGACTTTCACTCACGAGTATTTGCCATGACTGGAAGTCTCAGTTATTGGTAGAGTACTCAAAGGATTGTCGGGCATGCGAGATCTTAGAGGGAACCTATGCAGATGAACGCTACAGGGTGATGGATGAGGTTATTTATTACAAAGGGTGCATATTTTTGGTTGCGGGATCCTAGTTGAGGGAGTCCGTCCTTCGAGCAACTCATGATTCTCCTTTGTCTCGGCACTAAGAGTTCAAGAAGACTTATATGGCAGTGAGAGAGTGCTTCACTTGGAAGGGCCTCAAAGGAGACATGTTGAGGCATGTGCAGGAGTGCAAAGCTTGCCAGAGGAACAAAGGAGAGTTTACCCATCCAACAGGATTGTTGTAGCCTTTTCCCATCCCTGAGGGGAAATGGGAGAGTATCTATATGGATTTCATTACCGGACTTCCATCGGTGCAAGGGAAGGACTGTATTTTTGTGGTGGTCGACAGGTTGACCAAGTTTGCACACTTCTTTGCCATCCTGACACGATATTCATCCTCACAGGTGGTAGAGTTGTTCTTTAGGGAGGTCATTTGTCTACATGGACTCCCTAAGACTATAGCCAGTGATCGAGATAGCCGATCCATGGGAGGATTTTGGCAAGAGCTCTTCAGGCTAGTTGGCACCGAGCTCACCTCGAGCACCAACTATCATCCACAGACCAATGGCCAGATACAAAGGGTGAACTAGTGGGTGGAGGTTATCTCAGGAACTATGTGACAGGACAGCAGAGGGCTTGGATTCAATGGTTGCATCTAGGAGAGTATTGTCACAACACCACACCTCACATGTCCATTGGTATGACTCCTTTCCGTGCTTTATATGGTTATGATGCTTTGTCTTTTGCCAACATTGTTTTTGGAGACAGTAGGGCCCCAAAGGACAATGATTGGATCCTAGAGAGCCAAGATATCCTCAAGGCTCTCAAGGATAACTTACAGAAAGTATAGAACCAACAGAAGATGTATGCTGATAGGCATCGAGTAGAGAGGCATTTCGAGGAGGAGGACTTGGTCTACCTTCGATTACAACCTTACTGACAGTCCACGCTGAAGTAGAAGGGGGTTGAGAAGCTGTAGTCAAAATTCTTTGGACCTTACAGGATGATCAGAAGGGTTGGAGAGGAGGCTTATGAGTTGGAGCTACCACCAGGGAGCAGGATCCATAACATTTTTCATGTGTCATGCCTGAAGAGGGTATCGGGGAACAAGTTACAACAGTTGTAGAGTTGCCTCCACTTGATGATAAGCGACCACTGATTTTAGAGTCAGAGGCCATCTTAGAGACCAGGGAGAGGAATCTCAAGAGTAGGGTCATCAGAGAGTACTTGGTGCATTATAAGAGCTTACCAGATGAGGATGCTACTTGGGAAGGGGAGCACATGCTTGAGTATCCAGCATTGAAGTTACTTGGAGACAAGCAACATTTGGGAGGGGATGACTGTCATGTCCCTTCCTAAATTAATTTGGAACAAGATTAATTATTGCATCTTGGGGCCAATTTTGGAGATAGTGGGGCCCATTCGATTTTATTAGGAGATTAGACTTAGGAGAAGTTATTTTGTTTTAGTTAAGTTCCACGTGGGGGCCACCCATAGTAGGGAAATAATACTCCCTAGTTCAAATTGCGTGGAGTGGAAAAGTCGATGGTTAAGTGAGGGCCCATAATGGAGGGAAAATTGGAGGGAAAAGTGCTCCATGAAATCTATATAAGGAAGGCAATTCTCCTCATTTCATCATCCTTTTTGGCATATCGATTTCTCTTTGGTTGCTCGAGCTGCTTAGCTCAATCACTTTCTATTTAGCAAGAGTTCTTCAAGGGAAGAGCTCACCCTTTCTTCAGGGGACTTCAAGTGCCACCCTAGAGAGGCTTTTCTTCATTCTTCCAGAGGAGGATTCCATTGTGGTTTTTAGTGTTTGTTTTTGGTAGCATCGGAAGTGCTTTAGCCTTGAAAATTGGTGGAGAGACTAAGGCACATGAGTTCTAACGAACCCATATTCCACCTAGATTGTATTTTATTAAATAATTAATATTTTTAATGGGGTTCCTAAGTCTAAACTTAGGAAAATTAAAATATTAATGGGTATTAATCAAAATATGGGTGAGAATGATCTAGAAGGCAGATAAGTCATGTTTTAATCTTAGCCATTGATTAGAAACTTAATCTCGATTGTTGAAGACTCAACAGGAAAATTATAAAATGGAGGCTTGGGGTTCATTTGGAAACACACACACAGAGATTGAGGAAATCAATTTTCTAAGGTGAGAAGTTCTCAAGAGGAAAATCGATTAGGGAGATCTAGCAGTAGAGGGGTAGTGAGAATCCCGGAGGACTTTCCAGAGAATATTGATAGAGAGGCAGAGAGAGCTTGCAGAGAGGTAGCGCAGAAGCCGGGAGAGATGACACAGAAAAGTTGCCTGTCTTGCAAAATCCAAAACTGTTGGAACAACTGACACTATTGGGAACTGTCGAAACTGCCGAGAAAGTTGACGCAAAGGTAGCACAGTAGCTAGCAGAGTTAAAGTGGAAAAGTTGCTTGTCATGCAAAATCAAGAACTGCCAGAACAACCGGGAACTGTCGGAACTATCGAGAACTACCAAAACTGTCAGGAACTGCCAAGAACTACCAGAACAGACACAAGAGCTAAAGCAAAGGGCAGAGAAGGTGACGCAAGGCTGACACAGAGGCAGCGTAGAAATAGTCGGGGTTAGCTAGTCTTGTGTCAGAA
Organism: Pinus taeda; assembly: GCA_000404065.3. NCBI lineage: Eukaryota > Viridiplantae > Streptophyta > Pinopsida > Pinales > Pinaceae > Pinus > Pinus taeda. Next base: position 59,341 of record APFE030834424.1, read on the forward strand.
TTATGCCGGGTCAAGTGAGGTAAAACTCACTCAGGTTTTCTACGAGTATTTTCTCTATGAAGGATTGCTAGATGAGCATCCTAGATTTGTATTCAGATATTTCTCCTGCATAATAATAAACCCTCAGAACTGCTGCACCAATTTTCCCACATTAGGTTTTTCTAGGGACTATTGTGTCCAAAATAAGTGTATCCTATGTATCTTGTTCTTTTCTCTGTTTTCTGTTTCATGAGATCAAATATTTAATAAGTGTAGGCTGTAAAAGTAATTTGCTTCAATATTGAGAAGAATAACTTGGTTAACGTATATTAAAAATCAAGTAGGTGAAGTAGATTCAGACTTGCTGCAGTAGGGGTTCCTTTGAGTCTAGGAATTTTCACATCCAATAGTTGTATCCATCTCCAGGTGGTGCGTATTTCTGGAGGAGGCGGTGAAAGGGAGGCCGAGTTTGCTTGTGGTGTCTTGTAGTGGAGTTTGGACGAGAGATTTTCAGGAGAGGAGCCATATCAGTTTTGCTGCCCTTTTGGAGAGTTTCGAATATAGAGGAGAGTGCTTCTATTCAATGTGACTTTCACACTTCCTGGGCCAGTGTCGAGGCAACATCTTGTGCATACGTGGGAGGTAGAGCATTAGTCTTTGAGGCTGAAATTTGTTGAAGTAGCTAGGGGAAGCATTTGTGGAGGAGATTGCTACATTTTCAAAGCTTGGGTGGAGGATTTTTCTAGTATCCTGGCAGGTCGTACTCTTGAGCAGTTTACGGGGCATAGGGCATATTGGAGGTCAAATTTGGGAGGTTGGATTCAGACCAAACCCCTTCTGGGTTTTCATCGAGGAGCCTGAGGCTGATTTTGTAGCATTTTCTGAGCAGTGAAAGTGGATTTTCTTGCAGTTCCTTTCCAACTAGCGGTACAATTTTTCTAGGCAACGCAGAGCATTAGAGGAGCAGTCATTTTCTAGTACTTAACCCACCTTGTTTTACTTACGGTAATAATTCTCGTCTCAAGCAATAAGTGGTACAGGGTAATATTTAAATGTATACACATGGTAATGGATTATGTAGTTTCCGGAACAGGTAGAGAAATCTTTCCGATAGCAAGACTGACATTTCTATTAAACCCTACACTATATGAGTTGTTCCTCACATTTATTTCACGGTACCGTTGTTACTGTTTGACGGTACTCCGCCTACAGCTGGAGCTACCGACGCTTTCCACCTAGCTCGTTGTCCATTCCAGTACTTAATATCATTGTCTACCCTTTCTGGGTTTTTGTGGGTTTTGGTCGAGGAGCACTAGAGCACACTAAATTCATGAAGAGGAACACTAGAGCACGTTGAAACCCCAAAGAATTTTGCATTAATTCAAAAAAGTATACAAGAGAACATGAGAGCTTAGTACACGATCCAGAGATCGGATGGATCAACTGACAAATGACCTCCTATTTAAAGATAAATCATCCAACGGCTAGTTCGGGTGATCCTTGTCATAGCAATCTCGACTGTTGATGAGGATTAAAATTTCCTTTAATCTCATCCTCGAAATTTTAAATCCTTGATGAAATTCGAATTTTTCAATTAAATGCATTTTAATTAACTCAAAAATAAAAATTTTGAGTTAATTTCCTCAAAAATTTGACTTTGACTTAAACCTCAAGGCTTAAAATTTAGCAAAATAATTAATTTACCTCAGTCCTAGGACCTTTTAAAATTTTAATTTTAAGGACCCAAGAATTTTGCCTTTGGAAAATTTAAATTTACCTAGGACCTATAATTAATTAAATTTCTGGCTTAAGAATTTAATTAATTTTGGCCAAAAAATTTAATTAATTAATCCATGAGGGGATAAATTATTTTTCTAACCCTCAAGATACTTTACATGACCTTTTAAAATTTTAATTTTAAGGACCCAATAATTTTGCCTTTGGAAAATTTAAATTTACCTAGGACCTATAATTAATTAAATTTCTGGCTTAAGAATTTAATTAATTTTGGCCAGAAAATTTAATTAATTAACCCATGAGGGGATAAATTATTTTTCTAACCCTCAAGATACTTTACATCATGATTTCACATTTTTTACATCTCAAAGGGGAAAACCCATTTGCAAAAGACCCTCACAGACTACCCAATTCTACGACACAAATATAATCCAGCAGACTAAGCAATTTGTAATAAAATAACCTAACCAAATAGTTAGGATTATTCCCAAATCACTTTTACATAGACTCAATCTAGAACACTAGGACTCCCCTAAGATCCTAGTGACAATATCCATTCTGGATTTGGGGTAAGGCTGAAGGAAAACTCTGTTGACCATCTGATAATGGATCGGTGAGATAAAAAACCTCCCAGAATGTAGATCGTCACCAGAAAATTAGGTTTACCTAGGCAATTACATACACGACACAAATCTGCTAATATTATTTACAATTTACACATGCATAAAGGGTTTACAATATAACATGATCAGGCCAATGATGATAGTTGAACAACACACACACGTCGATCAGGCACTATCCCTTTTGCGAAGAAAGGGGGTGTACAGCTATGGGTCGTTGACACATAGTGGTCAACGTCTGGCTCTACTTGGGGACACGTTGCTACAATGGAGGAATGTGAGAATCTAAAATCTGCATCCATGCAACACACAATATAACATAAGTAGCGTCCATCCAAGAAATCTTCAAATAACGTTAAGCACGGGAAATATATAAGCTCTTCATTTATTAACTAGTCTAATAACATGAAAAACACAAAACTAACTACAAAATGAAATACTAAAATAACAAAGCATAAGGTTAGAAATACAATACAAAGATGCCCATGGCATCATATGTGTTCAATATAGTGCATACTGAGCATTTTCCTACTTACAGGCAAATCTGTCAGCTATTTCTCGGATGTGCCATGTCCAATTTTGCATACGGTAGGAATTTTTTCCTATCCAAAAATCAAGCTGTTCGCGATCATTTGATGCATCAAATTGCTTTCTCATTTTTCTTTCTCTTGCACTTTTTCTTTGTGACAGGTTGTATCACTGATGACGTGGAACATTCTGCTTCAAAACTCTCAGATGAAGTATGTAAGATATGCATGACATGCATGACATGTCTTTCTTCATTCTGGATCTGCTCTGTCAAGGATGATGGATCAGTCGTACAGGTATCATGAGTTATAACTTGACCCTTTTAATTTCTTCTTCGATCATGTCATTCTTAGTTAAATCTTCGTTAATGGAGTTAGCCTCTTTCTCGGGATATTCACAACAAGACGAGACCTGTGAACCCATTTCTCTGGCATGTCTTACTATTAACTTCGCTTGATTGAGTTCAGATTTTACGAATATTTCTTGCAGAGTGACATGATTAGCTTGCATAGCCTTTATTTGATTATGAATAATTAGAATGATTAACTTCCATTATTTTTAATCTGTTCTCGATGATATGTATTCCATCTATATTTATGACACATGGTACCTGTTTTTCTTCTATGGCCAATAATCTATTCTGAAGAGATATTTGACCAACATCCATGTCCTTTATAATTTTATCATTTTTTTGCTTTCATGCCCGTGAAACAGTTTTGCATATAGTTTATCTCTTTCTTATGATTTTCGTGCTAATTATTATAATCAAATCTCATGATGGTCATTTCTTCATCCATAGTTGACAACTTGTTCTGAATCACACTTATTTCTTCTTGATAACTTGCTTCCATGGCAGTCGCTTGATTTGAATGATTGAATTCCATGATCATCATATTTTCCTCTAGGGCTAATAACTTGTTTTGCATAGAATTAATTTCCCCGTCATGATTAGCTTTCATGGTTTCCATTTCCTTAGCATGCTAACTTTGCATGTCGGTTACGTGACCAAAGTGTCTAGTTTTCATGATTTCTGTCTCCTTATCACGTTTTTCCAGGTGGATGTATAAATTTCTCATATCTTTGACGTAATCAGTTACAAATTTTTCTTGATTAAGCTTCATTTTGTTTACTAGCCGCATTAATTATTCTATAATTTGCTTATCATTTTCCCTTTCATTATCGACACTGATTTGACAACGTGTCCCTGTTTTCCCACTGTCATGGATTTGATCTACAATGGTACAAGTGGATGGCACATTCTGATATGGAGAATTGTCTTGAAATCTTTCATTGACAGTTGGATCCTTCACAAGATCACTTTCATTCTATTGCATAATTTTAGGGGCACATGACGAGCTACCTTGATAACCATATCTATCTTTAAAAACATTGACGATGTCTTGTAAAGAAGTGAAAGAATCTTCAGGACAATTATTAAATCAATTCAAAGCATCACCCTCTAAAGAAAAGGCAAATAGACGCATTTTGACATCTTCATGATCATACTAGGGAGAACTATAATATATGAGCTTTGTATGAGTAAACCTGCATAGATGCTTTCTAACAACGATTGAATCACCACCTAAGAACCAAGACAATTTATGAATGACCACTTCCGGAATATCATGGAGAACATCGATAAAATGACACAAGATAAACGAATCATCCATGATGAATTGCTTGAAGGAATAATGAGGGCCCAAATGGATGATAGAGAGAGACCTGTTGTCGCACAGATTGTCTAGGCAGCGCGACAATGCTCAGACTGGGGGCTATCACATTGATCCCCGATCCCTCCATTTAAGCCATCTCCCGAGCCTAAGGGGGGTAGACCCTATGGGATAAAGGATGACCAACTGTGGACCAGTTGGGTTGGGAGACACAACAAGGCAATTTAGCACCTGATTGATTTTAGAAATTAATGTACCAGTGCCTTATGGAGTTAATGATGATTATTTATTAAATGTTACAGAAATATGAACCTTGTAAAACAATCGTTTATCATCAAATGTTAATTTTACCAAATGCGAGATAATCAATAAATGCACAATGCCTTAACAATATTCCAGCAATTAAAATTCAAAATATTAAATGTTTTAAATAACCATGCAATTTTAAATGCTAATCAATTACCACTTTCATATAGCTAATTTTAATAAACATTTAAGTGCATTTAACTATAGAGAAGTGGAACATACATACCAAAAAAAACAAGAAAAAATAAATTTTCAATTTTTAGTTAAGCTTTTCAAAAAAAATTAATTTTTTTAATTTTTTTATATTTTTTAAATATTTGTGTTTTTTTTAGGATTTTTTTAAATATATATATATATATTTTTTTTAGATTTTTAAATACAAAAAATGAAATCAAAACTTTTCCTAAAAATTAAATAAAATTCTAATTTAAAGTGAATAAAATGTGCAAGGAAGAAACCTAAAACCCTAACAAAAAACCAGCTAAATAATTACGGTAATAACAAATTAAAGGCTCTAAATAGCCAGATTTGCCATTATACCATAGAAATATTTTCAGAATTTTAAATTTAATGTGACGTTCTTTAGAAAACCCTTCATGCATCCGCAACAAAAATTCTAATGATAAGCTCGGGATTAAAACTGGCTAGGCTCTATAGAAAATGCAATCCAGGAGTTTGTTGGTTCAGCCGAAAACTTCCTCAAACGCCCAGTAATCTCAAAAAAAAGGATTTCCTGCACAGCTTAAACCAACCATTAATGAAGAAGGAGAAAACGGTACTAAAATCCAAATGTAATGGAGATACCTCCATCATATCCTGAAATTTAACTACCATTCAAACCCTAGCGACTAAACAAGATACCTAACTTCCCCAAACGCCCAGTAATCTCAAAAAAAAGGATTTCCTGCACAGCTTAAACCAACCATTAATGAAGAAGGAGAAAACGGTACTAAAATCCAAATGTAATGGAGATACCTCCATCATATCCTGAAATTTAACTACCATTCAAACCCTAGCGACTAAACAAGATACCTGTGTTTAAAATCACTCTTCATCAAGCTATCATCAATGGCTGAAAACAAATTTATGCAAAAAAAAAAACATTTTACAACAATTCCAAGAGTAACACCAGCAATATTTGAACCCCAAAGTATTTTTTTATTGCACAAAAAATGACTACAAGAGATTTTTCTTAAGCACATGACTCACAAATCCAATGATCTGAAATGACCCCCGACACCCTATTTAGAGGAAAAATTCCCAACAGCTCGTTCGAGTGATCCATGTCAAAGTGATCTTGACCGTCGATGAGGATCAAAATCCCTTTTAATCTCATCCGTCGAAATTTTTAAATGCATTTTAATATATTAAAAATTTAAATTTTGCATTTACTTCCTCAAATATTTTACTATTATTATTTTATTTTAATTTTTTAATTTATTTTTTATTATTTTATTATTTTATTTTTTTAATTATGTTTTAATTTTAATTTTATTATTTTTATTATTTTACTGGACCCGAACTTAGCCTTTGGAAAAATCACCTAGGAGCTAGGACTTATGAGGGGATAAAACATTTTCTAACCCTCAAGACACTTTACATCATGACTTTTACACTTTTACATCTCAAGAGGGAAAACCCATTTGACATAGACCCTCATAAACCACCCAGTTCTGCGATACAAACATAATCTAGCAGATCAAGCAATTTGTAATAACCTAACCAAATAGTTAGGATTATTTCCAAATTACTTTTACATAGATTCGACCAAGTACACTAAGATTCCTCTAAGATTCTAATGACAAAATCCATTTCGGCTTTGGGGTTAGGCTGAAGGAAAACTTTGCCAACCATAGGTCAGTGAGATAAAAAACCTTCCAGAACGTAGATTATCACTAGAAAATTAGGTTTGCCTAGGCAATTTACATACATGACTCAGATCTGCTAAGATTATTTACAATTTACACATGCAAACTGGGTTTATGACATAACATGATCGGGCTGGTGATGACAGTCGAATGGCGCAGACATGTCGATCAAGCATTATCCCTTTTGTGAAAAAATGGGGTGTACTGCTATGGGTAGTTGACACGTAGTGGTCAACATCTAGCTCTACTTGGGGACACGTTACTGCATTGTAGGAATGTGAGAACCCAGAATCTGCATCCACGCAACACACAACAAGAAATAAATAGCATCCATCCAAAAATCATCATATAACATTAAACACAGGAAATATATAAGCTCTTCATTTATTAACTATCTAGTAACATGAAAAGTAGATCTAATCCTAAAACAGAAATGAAAATGCTGAAAAAACAAGGAGTAGGGTTAGAAATACAGAGGATGCCCCATGGCATCAGATGTGTTCAATATAGTGTATACTGAGCATTTTCCTGCTTTCAAGCAAATCTGTCGGCTGCTTGTCGGTTCTGCCATGTCCAATTCTGCATACGGTAGGACTTTTTCCTATCCGAAAATCAAGTTGCTCGAGGCCATCTGATGCATCAAATCTTCTTCTCGTTCTCTTTCTTTTGCGTTTTTTCTTCGTGGCAGGCTGTATCACTGATGATGTGGAACTTTCTGCTTCAAAGCTCTCAGATGAAGTATGTAAGATATGCGTGACATGTCTTTCTTCATTCTGCATCTGCCTTTTATCGTTTTTAATTTTATCTGGATCACCATCAATTAACCACTTTTCAATCAAACCAATGACCTCCTCATAATAAGATGGAGCTTGTTGCAGCAGATAAGGAGACTTCTGATCTGTCGACGTTTCCTAGTTTCTTTCATCCTCTGACCGCTGTTGAAATTTATGAACCTGTATTGTAATGGCATCCATCTGGCTAGAGTGTTCAAGCTTCATAGCACTAATTTCCCTGGCATGGTCTTCTTCCACATCTTTTATTACTTTGTCATTCTTTTTCTTTATGGTCATCAAGCAATGTTGCATAGAGTTTATCTCTTTCTTATGATTTTCTTGCATGGTAGCCAACTGATTATTATAATCAAATGTCATGATAGTCATTTCTTCATCCATAGTTAATAACTTGTTTTGCATAGAATTAATTTCCCTATCATGATTAACTTTCATGGTTTCCATTTCCTTATCTTGCTTTTCCAGGTGGGTGTATAAAGTTCTCATATCATTGGCATAATTAGTTTGATTGATCTCCATATTGTCATTAGTTCTTGTATAATTTGCTTATGATTTTCCTTTTCATTGTCGACACTGATTTTACGATTTGTCCCTACTTTTCCACTATCATGGATTTGATCTGCAATGGTACAGGTGGATGGCACATTCTGATATGAAGAATTGTCTTGAAATCTTTCATCGACAGCTGGACCTTTTATAAGACTACTTTCATTCTGTTGCACAATTGGGGCACAAGGCAAGCTATCTGGATAACCATATCTATCTTTAAAAGCATTGACAATGTCTTGTAAAAAAGTGAAAGAATCTTCAGGAAAATTATTAAACCAATTCAAAGCATCACCCTCTAAAGAAAGGACAAATAGACGCATTTTGACATCTTCATAGTTATATTGAGGAAGTCTACAATATATGATCATTATACCAGTAAACTTGCTTAAATGCTTTCTAACAGTCACTGAATCACCACCTGAGAACAAAGGTAATTTAGAAATGGCCACTTCCGGAACATCATGGAGAACATCAGTAAAATGACATGGGGTAAATGTATAATCCATGATGAATAATGAGGGGCGAAATAGATGATAGAAAAAGATCTTTGCTCAAAAAAATCAAGAGATGAAAGAAGTGAAGTCGCCACTTGAACAATGAATCTAATTCTAGGATCCAAAAAGCAATAAACAAGCAGATATGAGGGAGGCTTCTTGTTTGGGAAAAATAAAAGAAATGGAGTGGCCACCCAAACAAGAAATGAACTGAAGAGTAGTTGTTGATATGACGAAAGATAAGGTGATGAAAAGATCAAATGACGTCAAAGAATGTTGGCCATTTGACAGGCTAATGAATGACGGAAAAGATGAGATGATGCCAAAAAATGTTGACCTTGCCAGCTCAAATGAAAAGACTCCAGATTCCATATGAGAGAGAAGAATGAAGATTAAATGTCGTTGAAACGTCGAGAATAAAATGTCCCCGACAGCGGCACAAAAAAATATAGTTGTTGCCGCCTCGAAGGAAAAGATGACAAATGAGAAGATGAATGAGGAAATGTCGTTGAAACGCCAAGAATAATCGATTCCCGATAATGGCGCCAAAAAATGTTGTCGCACAGATTGTCTGGGCAGGGCGACAACGCTTAGACCAAGGGCTGTCACCCTAATCCCCGATCCCTCTGTTTAAGTCTCCTGAGGCTAAGGGGGTAGACCCTATGGGATAAAGGAAGACCAACTGTGGACCAGTTGGGTTGGGAGACACAGCAAGGCAATTTAGCACTTGATTGATTTTAGAAATTAATGTACCAGTGCCTTATGGAGTTAGTGATTAAATGATTATTTATTAAATGTTGCAGAAATATGAACCTTGTAAAACAATCATTTATCATCAAATAAACCAAGCAAAGATTAATTTTACCAAATGCGAGATAATCAATAAATGCACAATGCCTTAACAATATTCCAGCAATTAAAATTCAAAAGATTAAATGCTTTAAATAACCATGCAATTTTAAATGCTAATCAGTTACCACTTTCATATAGCTAATTTTAATAAACATTTAAGTGCATTTAACTATAGAGAAGTGGAACATAGATACCACAAAAGACAACAAAAAATAAATTTTCAATTTTTAGTTAAGCTTTTCAATTTTATTTTTTTTAATTTTTATATTTTTTAAATATTTGTGATTTTTTTAAATGTTTTTTATTTTTTTTAGATTTTTAAATACAAAAATGAAATCAAAGCTTTTCCTAAAAATTAAATAAAGTTCTAATTTAAATTGAATAAAAAGATACCTAACCTAATGATCAAAATAAAATTTTAAACTACAATCTAAATACATGGACCTAAAAATAAATAAAGATCAAATTCATTTTTTTTTTTAAATATAAACTAAATTCTATAATAGAAAAAAAACTAAGGATTAAATATTTTATGCTTTTTGGGTTTTTTTTATTTTTATTTTTTTATGATTTATCGACATCAAAATAAGACAAAAGAAAAACTAAAACTAAAACCTAAGTTAAAACTTAATCATATTGAAACTATGAAGAAAATCGATATTTTTTATTTTTTTTTAAATTAACACACATTTCATAAAAAACAAAAAAAATAAACGCTAACCTAAACAATCGAAATGCCAAATCCTAAAACACATAGAAGCAAAAGACTGAGCGCATTTTTTGTTGTTGTTGCGTGTGCAGGTTTCAACGAAGGAGGGGTTCATGTGTTTTTTGCAGGTGCAAGAGCAGCATGAAAGGAATGGCTAGGAGAGTTGAAGGGTGAATGACTAGCGTGGAGGTAGCAGTAAATGAGTGTTACGCTGGAGGAAAGTACGGGCAACGTAGGAGATTTTTGCAGGTTGGAAGGTGGAGGAATATCGATGAGGAGCAGTTGAGGACGCTAGAGGGAAATGTGTGTAGGTGATAGAAACTGTTGCGTAGAAGGTTGGATGGAGCAACCAGCGTGCAGGGGATGAAATGTAGGCAGCAACAGGTGAATGGCAATGACTACGTGGAGAATGCTGGTTCGATGGAGGCTGCATGGGAATGTTGGGCAGCACTTTGAAGAATGTGTGGATTAGGCAGAGAGGCAGCATGGAGCTGCAATGAAGCTACAAAAGCATGAGGGTTTGGAAGGCTTTCACACAGGGTTTGAATGACTGCGTTGAAAGATACGCCAGTACATCAATGCGTGGAGCTACTTGGAGATCGATGGGAGGAATGGTGTGACAAGGAACGAAGCCTGCATGAGGAAGTGATATGAGATGCGTGGAGTTGACAAATTGCTAAGAAGAGGGTTTCGCAATGATTTTCAAAAAAAATTCGAAAATTTTTCCTGAAAAAATGAAACCCTGGGCAGCAGAACTGTACACCTGTAAAAACTGAATTGGTTATGAGGTTAGATCTTATCCTCCAGGGCCTAGATCTGGCTTCAATATTGAAGCTCACCTTCAGATATGTAACCTGCAACCTGAAAACAAACAGCCAGAAATAAAATGTGCAAGGAAGAAACCTAAAACCCTAACAAAAAACCAGCTAAATAATTACAGCAATTACAAATTAAAGGCTATAAATAGCCAGATTTGAGATTATACCACATAAATATTTTCAAAATTTTAAATTTAATGTGAGGTGCTTCAGAAAACCCTTCATGCATCTGCAACAAAAATTCTAATGATAAGCCCGGGATTAAAATTGGCTGGGCTTTTCAGAAAATGCAATACGAGAGTTGGCTGGTTTAGCCGAGAACTTCCCTGAACACCCATTAATCTCAAAAAAAGGATTTCTTGCACAACTTAAATCAACCATTAACGAAGGAGGAGAAAATGATACTAAACTCCAAATGTAATGGAGATACCTGTCATCATATCCATAAATTTAACTACCATTCAAACCCTAGCGACTAAACAAGATACCTGTGTTTAACATCACTCTTCATCAAGCTATCATCAATCATCAATGGCTGAAAATAAATTTATGCAAAAAAATAAAACATCTTACAACAATTCCAGAAGAGTAACACCAACAAGATTTCAACCCCAAAGTCTTTTTTTAGTGCACAAAAAATGACTACAAGAGAGCTTTCTTTAGCACATGACTTATAGATCCAATGATCTGAAATGGCCCCTGACACCCTATTTAGAGGAAAAATTCCCAATGGCTAGTTCGAGTGATCCATGTCAAAGTGATCTCGACCGTCGATGAGGATCAAAATCCATTTTAATCTCATCCATCGAAATTTTTAAATGCATTTTAATATATTAAAAATTTAAATTTTCCATTATTTCCTCAAAACTTTCAACATATTTATATATTTTTTTAATTTAATTTAATTTATTTTTTATTTTGTTATTTTGTTATTTTTTTTAATTTTTTATTATTTTTACTGGACCCCCGAACTTAGCCTTTGGAAAAATCACCTAGGACCTAGGACTTATGAGGGGATAAAACATTTTCTAACCCTCAAGACACTTTACATCATGCCTTTTACAATTTTACATCTCAAAGGGGAAAACCCATTTGACATAGACCCTCATAGACCACCCAGTTCTGCAACACAAACATAATATAGCAGATCATGCAATTTGTAATAACCTAACCAAATAGTTAGGATTATTTCCAAATTACTTTTACATAGACTCTACCAAGTACACTAAGATTCCCCTAAGATTCTAATGACAAAATCCATTCCGGCTTTGGGGTTAGGCGGAAGGAAAACTCTGCCGACCATAGGTCGGTGAGACAAAAAACCTTCCAGAACATAGTTATCACTAGAAAATTAGGTTTTCCCAGGCAATTACATACATGACTCAAATCTGCTAAGATTATTTACAATTTACACATGCAGACTGGGTTTACGACATAACATGATTGGACTGGTGATGATAGTCGAATGGCGTAGACATGTCGATCAACCACCATCCCTTTTGCGAAAAAAGGGGTGTACTGCTATGGGTAGTTGACACGTAGTGGTCACAAGACTCCTGTTCGAGAAAATCAAGAGATTCACAAGAAGCTAGCTTCTAGTAGAAATTCTTGTAAAAAATGAAAGAAGTGGAGTCGCCACTTGAACATGAATCTAACTCTAGGATCCAAAAGGAAACAAACAACCGGATATAAGGGAGGCCTTCTTGTCTGAGAAATAATAAAGGGAAGAAGTGGAGTCGCCACCCAAACAAGAAATGAAACGAGATGATGAAAGATAGGGCGATGAAAAGATCAAATGACGCCAGGAAATGTTGTGCCGCTTGACAGGCTAATGAATGGTGAAAAAAATGAGATGATTAAAACGATGTCAAAGAAACCAAGGACATAAAAAACTCTATCCCTAGTGGTAATGCGAAGGAGTGTTGACTTTGCCGAATCGAATGAGAGATGAGAAAGATGAAAAGTGAATGTTGAAAAGCCAAGGCCCAACAAATCAATCCCCGACAATGGCGCCAAAACATGTTGGTGTTGCCAGCGAAAATGAAAAAGATGACATGAGGAGAATGAAAATAAAATGTCGTAGAAGTGCTGAGAATAAAATATCCCCGGCAACGGCACCAAAAATGTTGGCGCTGCCAGAAAAAAATGATAAAGATGATATGAGGAGAATGAAGATAAAATGTTGTTGAAGTGCCGAGAATAAAATATCCCTGGCAACGATGCCAAAAAATGTTGTGGCACAAAATGTCTAGGCACTGCGACAACAGCACAAATTGGGGGCTGTCACCTTGATCCCCAATCTCTCCATTTAAGTTGTCTCCATACAACAGGCTAAAGTGGGTAGACCCTATGGAAAAGTGGAATGAAGAAGAACTGGTTGGGAACCAAACAGTTCAGGAGACACAGTGAAGCAATCAAGTACTTGATTAAGATTTAGCAAGACTTATAAGATTTGTTTGATTAGATTTTAAATGATTGATACCAATGCCTTATGGAGTCAACGATATTGCTAGGGAAATTAAGACCAAGTAATCGATTAACAACTGCTGCTTAGATGAATGACTATTTTACATGAAATGCAGATCCTATAACTAATGTGAGATGCATGAATCTTGGTTAATTTTAGTTAAATGCCTATTTAAATGTGAACCCTTCAATCCTTTCTGTGTTGAGCCTGATTTCATAGTAATTAGCAAAGAGAAGATCAGGAAAAGCACACTAAGGTGTGATTAACGATACCTCTCCTGAAATTCTAACATATTCGATGCCTCCGGTGCTGCAGAGAATTGTGGTTTTAACGACTGCAAAGTCACCGTTTTAAGTACTATTGAAACAGGTTTCTCAAGAAAAGACGGGTAGAGATCTAACTGTCTATCGACCAAGCTTATGCTTGGAAGTAAATTTTATCTATGAAAAGTTAACTTATATGCAAATGCACCGAAAGATGAGATGAAGTTGAATGGGAAAACACTTATGCCGCAAAAGCCCTCAATTACCCAAATGAAATGCTCATCGTTTTTTAGATGAAGACTTAGAAAATGAACTCTTGAAGATACTATAGTTAAAACACTAGCTTATTTCAAAACTTCTTGATACAGTTTAGCTCAAAGAGAACAAAAACAACTTTGCAATTCAATATCAATGTTAATAGATACTCAAAAAATACTCAGTTTATGAAAGAAAGGATATGCATTTTATCACAATTCCATGGCAGAGTACTTAATTTTAAGAAATTAATTTAAAAAAAAATAAAGAAAACTTTATGACAATAGCAATATGACAATGAAAATAGTAAGCTATCAATCATATCTTTATGCCAAAAATTTACCAAAATTTTTCCAAACTTGCCCACATGAATTATCAAAAAATTTCATCCTGTTGTGATGTGATTTCCAAAATTATATCAGATCTGATATACTTATTACAACCAACAATTAAAACATGAAATAAGCCTAATGATGAATGCCCAACTCAAGAAATTAATTCCTTAATGTATTAGACAACTTAGGAACTGATTTTAGGCTAACCCACATGAAATTTTTCTACTGTTATATTTCACATCAGAAACAAAATTATTCAAAGATAATAGTGACCCAAAAAGTATATCTAGGCCAAATTCTTTATACACATCAAACATAAATAAATTATTAATGTATTTAATAGTTTTTTAGTTAATTTCAAACCATTTAGATGTGTTTTTCACCACTATTAAAAAGGTATATGACTGTTGTAGCAAACAATGAGGAAAAAGATGGTTTAGAGATCAATCCCTTAGGCCCTAGGCCTTGAAGATCACTTGACCAAGTTGCCAAAAAAAAATTTCAATACCTGAAACACAAATTTTTACCAAACTTTTTGAAAAAAATCACCAATGATTAACTCTAGAAAATTAAATATGTAGATCAAAAATGGAGCAAGGGAATGTAGGGCAAATGAGAGCTAGCACTAGGCCCAATAGAACTAGTGTTGGACTAGGAGAACACAGATTTGGGCTTAAGAGCTCAAAAACTTGAAACCCTTGTTCTGAAAAAAATTATTTTGCTTCAGATCTTCAGATTTATTGCAAAATCTTTAATGGTCGGCCTTGTAAAAAGATTTGGAATAAGGTATTGCCCTTCAGGGCCTAGATCTGTCTCAAAACCCCCAGATCTTCTTGAAAAATCTTAGATTTGAAGATATACTTGGCTGATTTCCTAGATCTATTCCTGCAAACAATCTTTGAGCCCAGATCTTGCCCTCCAGGGTCTAGATCTAGCTCAGATCTGAAGATTTTCTTGGCTGATTTCTCAGAATCCCAGCACACAATCTTTGAGCCCAGATCTTGCCCTCCAAGGTCTAGATCTAGCTCAGATCTGAAGATTTTCTTGGCTGATTTCTCAGATCTATTCCTGCACAAGTGAAAATAGAAAAACCCAATACCCAATATGTACAAAAATAGAGAAAATCCCAAAAACCGTTAAAATTCAAAATTATGTTACAAAATTTTAGATCTACACAAGTAAATAACAGATCTATACAAATAATTTACAGATCTATCAGATCTAAGGAGTATGAGTCCAACGCCGCTCCCAGATCTGATAATCTAAAGCTCTTAATAGCCAGATCTATCAAAATTTCCACAAAATATTTAAAAGATTTTGAAATTTTAGAGAGGTACTAGCCAAAAACACCCAGTAGAAAAAATAGATTATTAGATAAACCCTGAGGATTATATGAAGTATTCAGAAAATATGTGCTAAAAGTTGGATGGTCCAACCGAGAATTATCCCCAAATGCTCAATGAGAACTTGAGGAATCTTCTGCAAACACTAGATCAACCATCAAATCAAGTAGAGGAACAGAACAACAATAAAATTCCGAAAAAATAGAGATACCTGCTACTTCAATCAAAATTAAAAATGTTACCCTAGATCCAACAAACTAAATAAGATACCTGTATTTAGATTATTTTAAGAGAATTGATAGTTTTCACATAATATTAAGTAGAAATTAAAACAATGTTACCATAAATTCATGAATAGGAACAATACATCACGTTGAAACCCCAAAGAATTTTGCATTAATTCAAAAAAGTATACAAGAGAGCTTGAGAGCTTAATACACAATCCAGAGATCAGATGGATCAACTGACAAATGACCTCCAATTCAAAGATAAATCTTACTAGCTCGAGTGATCCTGTCAAAGCAATCTTGACCGTTGATGAAGATTAAAATTTCTTTTAATCTCATCCGTCGAAATTTTAAATTCTTGAGGAAATTTGAATTTTTCAATTAAATGCATTTTAATTAACTCAAAAATAAAATATCTTGAGTTAATTTCCTCAAAAATTTGGCTTTGACTTAAATCCCAAGGACCAAAGGCTTAAAATTTAGCAAAATAATTAATTTACCTCAATCCTAGGACCTTTTAAAATTTGAATTTTAAGGACCCAGAAATTTGCTTTTGGAAAATTTAAATTTACCTAGGATCTATAATTAATTAAATTTATGGCTTAAGATTTTAATTAATTTTGGTCAGAAAATTTAATTAATTAACCCATGAGGGGATAAATTATTTTTCTAACCCTCAAGACACTTTACATCATGATTTCACATTTTTTACATCTCAAAGGGGAAAATCCATTTGCAAAATACCCTCATAGACTACCCAATTCTGCGACACAAATATAATCCAACAGACTAAGTAATTTGTAATAAAATAACCTAACCAAATAGTTAGGATTATTCCCAAATCACTTTTACATAGACTCGATCTAGAGCACTAGGACTCCCCTAAGATCCTAGTGACAAAATCCATTTCGGCTTTGGGGTAAGGCTGAAGGAAAACTCCGTCGACCATCCGAGAATAGATCAGTGAAACAAAAAACCTCCCGGAATGTAGATCATCACTAGAAAATTAGGTTTACCTAGACAATTACATACACGACACGGATTTGCTGAGATTATTTACAATTTACACAGGTAGAAAGGGTTTACAATATAACATGATCAAGCTGATGATGATAGTTGAACAACACAGACACGTTGATTAGGCGCTATCCTTTTTGCTGAAAAATGGGGTGTACTACTATGGGTCGTTAACACGTAGCGGTCAACATGCCCATTGGACAAAAGTAGATTGCTACGAGAAAGCTATTGAATGCCTAGATGAGATTGGGGAAAGAAGAATGTTGCAAGGAAAAAGAAAACATACGTCAATGAGAATGACCACAACTATGCAAGCTAAGCATAGCCACAAAAAGGGTGTACCCTATTTGTTGTGCACATTTCTAGTGATGCAGAAGCTAACAGCAGGGCAGGGAAAGAGGATTGGGAGGTCCTGAATAGATATCTTGTTCTACAACAATACCAATATGTATTTCCTCCAGACATCCCTGGTTTACCCCCTCATAGGGAGGTAAATTTTTCTATCGAGTTGATGCCAAGAGAAACACCAGCATCCAAGACACCATATAAGATGAGTGCTCTTGAGTTGGTAGAACTGAAATTACAATTAAAGGAGATGCTTGATAAGGGCCACATAAGACCAAGTGCATCTCCATGGGGAGCTCCAGTATTATTTGTAAAGAAAAAAATGGCATGCTCAAATTATGCATTTATTACATATAATTAAATAAGTACCCATCAAAAATAGATACCCATTGCCGCAGATCGATGATTTATTTGATGAATTGAGGGGAGGAAGATATCCATAAGAAAGCCTTTTGAACAAAGTACAGGTATTACGAGTTTGTAGTGGTTCCCTTCGGGCTTACAAATGCCCCATCCTCTTTTATATTCTAATGAACAACATTATATGCCCTTGTCTAGATAAATTTGTAGTTGTCTTTGTCAACGACATATTGGTCTATTCAAAAACCGAGGAACATGAAGAACACTAAGCTGCAATACTACTACTGAGGGAACATAAGCTTTATGCAAAGATGAGCAAGTGTGATCATTATTTGGGACACATAGTCTCCAAGGAAGAGATTGCAGTGGATCCAGAAAAGATCAAAGCCATAATAGAATGGCCAACACCAAAGAATGTAACAAAGTGAGATCATTCATGGGGTTGGTAGGCTACTATAGGCGATTTATCAAAAATTTCTCTAAGATAGGCCATCCAATCACCACCTTACAAAAAAGGGAAAGAATCTCGAGTGGACAGCTGAATGTGCAACAAGATTTGATCAATTGAAATAGTTGCTCACCAATGCACTGGTCTTAAGTATTGTTGATCCAGACAAGGACTTCGTAGTTTGTACTGACGCCTGTAAAGGGGGGCTTAGTGGAGTCTTCATGCAAGAAGGACAAGTGATTTGCTATGAGTCAAGAAAGTTGAATGAACATGAGCTAAATTATGTGACCCATGGTATAGAGCTAGCCACCATTATCCATGCATTAAAGATGTTGAGGCATTACCTCCTTGGCAGGAGATTTACGTTAATGATTGATCTTTGAGGGCTAAAATACTTGTTTGATCAACCTAAATTGAATGTGAGATAAGCTAGGTGGCTAGCAATACTCAGTGAATTTGATTTTGAGATCAAATATATAAAGTGAAAGGAAAACAAGGTTGTCGATGCACTTAGCAAAAAAAGTGCAAATAAACAACCTAATAGCCATAAGCTCTTATGGAATTGATCTTGGAAAACAAATTGAATATGTAGGACAGTATGGAAAACAATATCAACATATAAAAGAAGAGTTTTGACTTTGAGATCAAATATATAAAGGGAAAGGAAAACAAGGTTGTCAATGCACTAGCAAAAAAAGTACAAATAAAAAACCTAACAGCCATAAGCTCTGATGGAATTGATCTTGGAGAACAAATTAAAGATGCAGGACAATATGAAAAACAATATCAACGGATAAAATAAGAGTTACAATAGGATGAAAAGGGAGAGAAGAGTGAGGAATATCACCTCACAAAAGATGGCTTGATAAGATTCAAAAATAGAATCTATGTATCAACAGTGAATTGAAAAATCTCATACCTAAGGAGTTTCAAGCCAAGCCATATTTCAGCCATCTAAGATATCAAAAGACCCTCACGACCATCAAGTTTTATTTTTGGCCTAGTTTGAAAAAAGAAATAGCAGACTTTGTTGCAAAGTGTATGGAGTGACAACTGGTGAAGGCTGAATGCAAACACCCAACAGGATTATTACATCCTATTCCCATTCTAGAATAGAAATGGGAAGTGATATCCATGGATTGTATTACATGGTTTCCAGCGACATCTAGGCAGCATGACAAATTTATGGTGGTAGTTGACAAATTGAGCAAAGTGACTCACTTTGTAGTAGTTAAGTCCACCAATTTAGCAGTGAAGAAGCCCAAAACTTCATTTGGGAGATTGTGAGACTGCATGGGGTTCGCAAGAAAGTCATCTCAGATAAAGATGTTAAGTTCACCTCAAGATTTTGGAAGGAACTATTTGCAGGCTTGGGGAAAGAATTAGCCTTAAGTACAACTTATCATTCACAAATGGATGGGCAAACAGAGAGAACAAACAGGATCATCGAAGATATGTTGAGGATGTATGTGATGCACCAGCCAAAGAGATTGGAAGAGTACCTCTCCTTTGTAGAGTTCACATACAATAATGGGTCCCAAAAATCTCTGAAGATGAGCCCATTTGAGGCACTATATAGGAGGAGTTGCAACACTCCTATTAGTTGGAGTGATCCAGTGAGCAGGGTCCTAATTAAACCAGAAATGTTGAGAGAAATGGATCAAGAAGTGTATACCATAAATAGAAATTTAAAGGTGGCATAAGACCGAAAAAAGAATTATGCAAACCAACATAGTGTTGGATACATTGAGAGGGGGGATGAATCAATATTTCTTAGCAATTTTCACTTTTTAATCATTTTCAGAGCATTAGTTATTCTTCAGATATTATTAATGTTCTTCTTTAAAAATTATAAACAATAATTTGCAGTAGACAACACCATACAATAATGCAGGAAGATAAAACAATAGACACTGAGATTTTTAAGTGGAAAACCCCCTCCGGGTCAAAAACCACCAAATCCTTCTCTAGTAATTATCTTCTTCTCTCTTTAAAATAAATATTAATTACATCAAGATTTTAGCTACAATTGAGGGATGTGTCAACCCCCTAATTCACAAGTCAAAACCTATAAGAAGCTACTGAACACTAATATCTTCCAGCAACGAGAAAAACACCCCAACGCCCTGGAGATCAAGCCACAACCTGATAAGTGCCCCAACACTATGTTTACCAACTATTGTCAGAAAGGATGCTTCACTGCCCTGTTTGTTTATCAACCACAACTAAATAGACGTGTTATGTAAAAAACCAAATAAATATGTTAGGGTAATTATGTAATTGGGGCATGATCAAAGATCATGCCCCTTCTCGAAAAGGTGCCCAAGGGCTTGTTTAAGCCCAGGCCCCCTTTGTAAAAAGACATCATTCAATCTAATATATATAATATATTATATATATATATATTATATATATATATTATATATATTCAAAGAATATTCGAGTATTCCACTCCATTTGGTATCAGAGCCAATTATCACTGCCCTGGTTATTGATCTTGTTGAAATTTCTAGGTCTATCCATTAGAAATTTAATCTGTATTCTTCTTATTTATTTCTTCTACTTGTTAATTACGAACAAGTTATTTGAAACATATAAACAATGAAATAAACACAATATAGTCTCAACCATCTATAGATCAACAACTGAAAGAAAATAAACACAAAAGTGACACCGTTATTTTTGGACAATTCGTCCCCAGAAAAACCCAATGCGGAAAAACCAATGCAGCAATTTTGAGGGTTTATTATTATGCAATATATCCGTGAGTACAATTGGGTGCCAAATTGGCCCACCCAACAGAGAAAAATAATCGTAGTAATACCTCTCTATTCGGAAGTAGGTATTCAGAAAACCTGCCCCACGAAACCCTGTCCAGCAACACTGAAGCACTGTGTCAGCCCTCTTGGCCTCTACGTCAGCCTGAGAACCCTCTGCATCAACCCTATAAGGCATTGCGCAACCTTTGGGATCCTCTGCGTCACTCCTGCTGCCCTTTGCATGGATGACGCAGGCCCTTTGGCCTCTGCGCTGTCTTTGTTGGGCTCTGCATGGCATGCTCTGGCTTTTACGTCTGCCTATCTACCTCTGCACTGGTCTCTCGGCACTATCTCTGCCTCTTAGTCCAGTACTCACTGCCCCTCGTTGCTGATCACTGATTCGACTTTACTTAGCAACCTGGCTCTAGTAAATCGAATGACTGATCACTCTGGTGTATTTTCCAATTGATCCTCAAGCCTCCTCTTATAATTTTCCTATTGGTCCTTCAACAGCCGAGATTACATCTCTAATCAACGACTAAGATTAGATTTGGCTTGATCCATGTCGTTTTGAACCTTGTAACCCAGTTTTATATTAATACCCATTAATATTTTATTTTTCCTAAGTTTAGACTTAGGAACTTCATTAAAATATTAATTATTTTAATATCTCCCAAACCGGTTAGAATATGCCCAAACCATTCTGGGTCTTGGATATCTCATGTGCTTTAGCATCTCCACCAATTTTCATGGCTAGAGCACATCCAATACTACCCCAAATCAACACTCCCTCTTAGCGAGGACTGTGATCTAGTAATACTCCACACTGAGCATCACTCTAATTATATGACACCGATACCTGTGCTGATGCTAGGCCTCCCCGCCCAACATCCTTTGCACTGTTGCATCCTGTATTGCTGCTTATGGCACTTCCATTGCCAGTGCTGCATCCATACAACAGCGCCCTCTGCATCCGTGTTGCTGCTGGTCCTTTCTCCCAACACTGCATCTGCACTACGACCCCCTCTCATCATGCTGCATCGTGCTACTGCCAACTACTACTGCACTGCAACTCAGTTACTGAGAAGTAAGTAATTGATCCACCCAACTACTGACATCTCTATTAGGCTATAAACACTCCCAATGCTGAAGCTCTCTCTGCCGCTATAAAGTGCTTCCTCTATGGCCTTTGCATTGTTGCAACAACTCCCTGCATCTTGCACCGTTGCAAACCTTTCTATGCCATCTTGCACTATTGCAACACTCTCTGTGCCTCTCGCACTGCTGCAGCCTGCTAGCCTCGCACTGCCCGAGGACTCCTGCACTGTAGCACTCTCCAGCACTTCATCCGCATCCGTCTCTACCAACATCTGCCAGTCTTTTTACTCTCTCTTCGGGGCTCCCGTACTAAGGTATAATCCAAGAGGTTGGGTACCTCAAGGATCCTACCCCGCATCGCCTGTAGTCTTCCTGACTACAGTTCGATGTCTCCCCACCTCTTCTCTAGAGGTACATGAGAACTCATGGCACAATTGTCATCCTCCTCTACCTCCTTTTCCGACTTTGCTGGAGTCAAATGCCTCTCCCTTGTTCTTCTTCCTCAGACACTGGTTCACATAATGACCGAGTTCCCCATAGTTGAAGCACTTAACCTTGGAGAGGTCCTTTTTCTTCCTCTTTTCCTACTTCCCCGCCGATGCCAGACTTGCATCCTCTTCCTCTTCCTTATTGATCCAGACTCCTTTACTGCTACTTCTCGTCTTGCTTAGTCATCTGATCTCTTCTTGGTGAAGAGCCGCCCACAATTCTTCCCAATCTGGAAGATTTTCCCTGCCCAGTATGCTCTGGACAAATGTCTCCCACTCCTCGGAGACTGCATTTAGTGCGTCCTCACCATCAACTCCTGATCCGACGTGGCCCCTATGGAAGTCAGTCGGCCTAGATCTCCTTCAATCGACTGAGGAAGTGATCTATCTGCTCCCCTTTCTGCATCTGGTATGATCTCAGCTAATTCTAACATCTTCCTCTACACGGAAGTATGCCAGTACAACGGCTTCAAGGTGTCCCACATTTCCTTTGTTGTATCCTTCTTGGCAATATGTTGGACCACATGATCCTTGACCCCAGCAAGGATGATGCATTTTGCCTTGGCCATTGCCTCCTTGTACTTCTCATTATCAACTGGATCAACTGGGATAGCCATTGTTCTCAAGGCAAAGGCCTTGATCCGGTGTCTATCTAGAATGGACATGATCCTAGCCTTCCAGACCACAAAGTTGGATGCCCTGTCCAGCTTGTCCTGATCCCTCAGCCCATTCATGGCAATCTTTCTGCCCTTCTAGTTGACTCCTTTGAGTCTCTCTACTTCCCTCTAGAAGTTCTCTGTTCTATTCCTGCTGAGTCTCTCTACTTCCCACCTGGAAGTTCTCTGCTAGACTCCCACTGAGTCATGATTTCCCTTATGGAAATCCTTCTGCCAATCGTCAAATCGCACCTCTCTGATCTTCTATGCACTTGCAACACTGATCTAGATTCCTTGGCTAGAAATCTGACTCGATAGCAACTCCCTCTACATGGTTTTACCCTGTTAGGTATTGTTCTACCCACAATACCCCACCAGCTTCATTCCCGCAAACTGCCCACAACTTCCTATGCCCCAGCAACTTAAAGACTGAGCCTCTAGGCTCTGCGCAATCCCGACATTGGCAAAAAATGCTCCCTCATCCAACTGCGTCAACCCTCCAAGTCTCTGCGTGAGCCTCTTTCTGCCCTCCTCAGCCTCTGCGCTGGCCTTTTTCTGGCTTGGATTGATGAGGAAACCCCTCTGCATCAACCCTTCTTTTGTCGCTTTCTGCAAGGATTAGATTTTGTCACTCTGGACAACTGATTCTGCTACAAATGCTCTGCTTCAGCTCTCCTGTGATCTGCAACCAAGCTCTAATGCCATGTTGAAATTTCTAAGTCTATCCGTTAGAAATTTAATTTGTATTCTTTTGTTTTATTTCTTCTACTTGTTAAATATGAACAAGTTATTTAAAACATATAAATAACGAAATAGACACAATACAATCAACCATCTACAGATCAATAGCTGAAAGAAAACAAACACACAAGTGACACCGTTATTTTTGGACAACTCATCCCCAGAAAAACCCAATGAAAGAAAACTGGTGCAGCAATTTTGAGGGTTTAATATTATGCAATATATCCTTGAGTACAAATGGGTGCCAAACTGGCTCACTCGACAGAGAAAAATAACTGGCAATAAGACCTCTCTATCTGGAAGTAGATATTTAGAAAGCTTGCCCCACGAAACCCTCTCTAGCAACATTGAAGCACTGCGTCAGCCCTCTTGGCCTCTATGTCAGCCTTAGAACCCTCTGCTTCAACCCTCTGAGGCACTGTGCAGCCTCTAGGACCCTTTGCATCACTCTTGCTGCCCTCTACATGGATGATGCAGGCCCTCTGGCCTCTGCGCTGTCTCTGGCTTCTGCATTTGCCTCTCTGCCTCTATGTTGGTCTCTGGGCACTATATCTGCCTCTCTATCCAGTACTCACTGCACCTCATTGTTGATCACTAATTCAACTTTACTTAACAACCCCACTCTAGTTAATCAAATGACTGATCACTCTAGTGTATTCTCCAACTAACCCTCAAGCCTCCTCTTATACTTTTCCTATTGGTCCTTCAACGGCCGAGATTACATCTCTAATCAATGGCTAAGATTAGATTTGGCTTAATCCATGACTTTTGGAACCTTCTAACGCAATTTTATATTAATACCCATTAATATTTTATTTTTCCTAAGTTTAGACTTAGGAACTCCATTAAAAATATTAATTATTTTAATATCTCCCAAACCAGTTAGAATCTGCCCAAACCATTTCTGGGTCTTGGAGATCTCGTGTGCTTTAGCGTCTCCACCAATTTTCATGGCTAGAGCACATCTGATGCTACCCCAAATCAACATATCCATCCATCCTCTACATATTCGTACCACTTCCAACTGTTACACAAACTCCACCCGCATTCTACTGTTACACAAACTCCACCTGCATTCTACAATTCCGTTGTGCCCTCATTGTTCCATGACTCCTCCTACCTTCTCCACAACAGTGCCACACATTCTTGTTCTGCCAGATATTCCATCCCCGACTGTGTTTGTCGTTTGGAGTGATCATTGTTGTGCGCTGTTAAACCCTGCAGTCGACACCCAATTTTCGTCTGTCACTTCTCCGCTTCTTGTCCGATAGTCAAATTGTTGTTGTCCCCCGTTGTTTCTCTTCATTAACCATTGACCAGTTCCAATTTTTGTCCACCGTTTTTTTGTTTCCTTGGTGTTAATACTATATGATCACATATATTATATAAAGTCATATAAGTTATATATATTATTCAATACAATCT
Source organism: Pinus taeda (assembly GCA_000404065.3). NCBI lineage: Eukaryota > Viridiplantae > Streptophyta > Pinopsida > Pinales > Pinaceae > Pinus > Pinus taeda. The sequence goes on from APFE030834424.1 coordinate 84,489, forward strand.
TTATAAAATTAATTAATTAATAATTCTATAAATAGTTCTTTATAAAATTAATTAATTAAAAAATTATAGTTAAAAAAAAGAGTAAGCTAGATAAATATACTCCACCACACACTCAATATCGTCGTCAATGTCGATGAGTGATTTTAATATAAGATTGATAGATCTTGAGACTAAGGTGACCAGCACTCCAGGATACAACAAAGACAATAAAGAGTTAGCTCGAGCAAAACCATAACGAATTTAAAAAGGATCATTCAATCCTTTCGAATAAGGTGGTTCTAAATCATAATCAGGTAATGGTGATTTTGAGTTGTATTTGTGAAAAGTTGAAACAAAGACAATAAAGAGTCAGCTTGAGCAAAACCATAACGAATTTAAAAAGGATCATTCAATCCTTTCAAATAAGGTGGTTCTAAATCATATTCAGGTAATGGCGATGTTGATTTGTATTTGTGAAAAGTTGAAAATCACTCTTGATCAAATACCCCAGAATAATGAAGCTACTCAACATCTCAATTCTCTGGATACATCAAACTCACATGAGAAACATGAGTCTCCAGGAGCATCGTTTATCCACCATCAACAAAATAGTAACATGAATTTTCAAAATATGCAGCTCTGGAATCAATACTAAAATATGCAGCTCGTAAATCAATACCCCTTCTTCACGCCACCAGCTGCTACATATCAATAAAAAGAAAAACTTGAACTCTCCAAATTTGACAGTAACAAGAAGTGCAGTGTTGCATGGTTCAATAAAGAAGAAGAATATTTCGAGATTTACGCTAGTGACAATGATAGTGAAAAGATCAGGCATGCGTCCATGCAAATGGAAGGCAAAGCATATAATTGGTATATGTGGTGGGAAAATACGACACTTGCTATTAGTTGGAAGAAATTCAAAAATGCATTCTTTAAGAGGTTGTCAAGGAAAAAGAGTTCTTCTCATCACTCAAAAGACTGCAACAAAAAGGAGATGGACGAATACACTGGAGAATGGGAAACTTTAGCTACACGAGTACCTAGATTATCAGAAACTGGTCTCATTCAGTCATACATCACGAGACTTAAACTCCATCTCCAAGCTATGCTTGAGCTTCATGACATCACTTCTATAGAAGTAGCAATAGAGAAGGAAAAAGCTGCTGAAAAGAAGCACAAAAAGATGCAGTGGCCAAAAGTTGAAAGAGTATATTCGAGACGAATATTTCCCCAAACTACGGACATGGACAATACAAAATATGTTCCACCACATCTTCGCGAAGGAGAAAAAACTAACTTGGAAATGCAAAGAATGAAAAAAGGAAAGTACAAATGTTGTGGCAAAAAATGGGACCCTAAACATAGATGTGCTAAGGGAAAAGAAACCAAGAACCTATATAAGTGTGAAGCAACTAATGATTCAGATAGTGAAGACTCAAACGTAGAAAAGATCGAAGCTTCTCCACAATTTTCTCTAAAACTAGATAACAAGAATATTCCGCAAGTGTCATTATCAGCCATGATAGGTATATCACAGCCCCAGACATTAAAGTTAAAAGGTCATATCAAAAAAAGCAACGTAATGGTTCTAATCGATACCTGTAGCACCCACAACTTTTTGGACTCAACTATGGCAAAAAGGCTCAACATTTTCACGTTTCCTATGCCCAACATGAAAGTTATGGTAGCTGACGGTAAGAAAATTGAAAAGGTAGGGAAATGCCATAAAGTCAAATTACAAATTCAAGACTATAATCTAGAGTCTTTGTTCTACATTGTACCATTAGGAGTGGATGTGGTACTAGGTATTCAATGGCTACAAAGTACAAACCCTAGGCACTTACTTTGCCAATCATTAAAAGAAATTTATAAAATTTAAATGGGAAGGCAGAAATACAAGTTATATGGGTTCCAGCCACCTAAGAATCAAATTGCCACCATGAATGAGTTATTCCATCCTTATCTAAGGAAATTTGTGTTAGTATTCTTTGATGATATTCTAATTTATAGTAAAACATGGAAGAAGCATCTACAGCGTTTAGAGCAAGTTCTCACTGTATTAGAAGAGCATCAATTTCATGCCAAGAAATCCAAGTGCACTTTTGGGAAAGAGGAAGTAGAGTATCTCAGACATATAATATCCAAGGAAGGAGTAAAAGTAGATCCTAGTAAAATCAAGGCCTCAAACCATTTGGAAGGTCCATGCCTCTTTCAAACATAAAGTTCGAGGGTGGATTTTGTTTCACCGAGGTTGGATTGTTAAGAGTAGACTTCACAAAGTTGGCATTATTAACTCATGCAAGTTGTGTGGTAAGCATGTGAAAGTTCAGCATGTGAAGTCACACTGCTAGAGTATTTTGGGCATGGTTTCCAGCTGAATTCCACTCCCTTTTTTTCATCTTGCTCTCACGAAAACCCTTTCGAGGAGACACTTGGATGGTTGAAGACAACAGTAAATTGCTTTGGCACACAGTTTGATTAGTTACAGTACGCCTTTTGTGGAAACATTGATGTAAAGTTACATTCATTGAGGATACCCACCCCCTCAATTTAGAGAAATTAAGAAGTTTCAAGCAAGAGTTGGCTCTGCTCTTGCATGTGCATTTTTGTCACAATATTGAGACTCTCGCTATGGGGGTAATGGGTATAGGCTCATATGTTAGCCTTTCTAACTTATGTAGACTGAGAAAAAAAATTGGTACTCTGTTTTCCATTGTAATCACCTTGATCATGATGTATTTATTTGTTCTGAATAGTAATATATGAAGCATTTCCATATATATATATATATAATAATATATATAAAATCAGCTCTCACATTTTCCTAATTTCCCAGTTCATATCAATAGAAAATCTAATCACTGATGGTTTTTAATCTTATTTCAATTGGAGTCAAGATGTAGAATTCTGCCAACATCCAAGAAAACTATACTATATTCTTATTCTTTAGAATCTCTCTAGAAGTATGCATTATTTAAATTATGCTTTCGGTTATTTTATAGTATAGATCCTAACACATTTCTCAAATATCAATTAAATAGGACAGGGATACATGAAGGTGAAGTGAATACAGTTTGATCATATGCATCAATTCCTTCAGTATCCAGAAGCAAAAGATTGTATTCAGTTCCATCAATTGCAGTCCTCTTCAACGGAGCACTCCACATCCAAAGACCTTTTGTACATGGCCGATGTGTAGGTGCAACCTGAAACCCATTTGTTCTTCCAAGAATCTGCCAATGTAAATCAATTTATGAGAACACTATCATGTAGAAAAATAAGATGAGTCAAAATCTTCAAAGAGTTTTAAAAGATAATATTTTTAGCAAATGAGTACACCTAGATAACTAGACCTCTGGCAAAAGCATCTAATTTTTTTCTAAACAACCCATTCTGAAAAAGAGATCCATGAAAGCTAATTAGATATAATTCAACTTTCCTATGTGATTGGTAACAAGAGCCTTGTAAGATTACAGCTTAAGAATACATGAACTCAGCAAAAAGAAAATATATTGGCATAGCTCTATTTTGTGTATAATGCATCTCAATTAAGAGAGGTGATTGAGTGGATTCTCCCTCTGGCTTGATTTAAGTTTCTACAAGTGAAACAGATTACTTTTATAGATGTAGATATAACCATTTAAATAGGTCAATATAGAATCTATTGGTATAGCAAAGAACACAGTTATGCTAAGATAATTCAATCTGAAGAAACGATTTGAACTAGGTTCTCAAGATGAAGTCTAGCAGCAACATGAAACAAATGTAACCAATTAAAACTTTAGTAATCCATATGAAACATTAAGACTGTCATATGCAGAAAGTGGAAACAACAATTCAAAGAAAAGAATTCAAAGAAATGGATTTCCAATCAAACAAGAAGATTAATACTATAGAAGCTTAGAGAATACTATCAATGCTTAGATATGATTCTAAGATTCCTTCACACTTAGAATAATATTAAAACAGCATATTGCATCTGCATTCACTGAGAACTTGAAGTTTGGTAGGCTCTTCCATTGCCACATAAGATTCACAATGAATGTCTGTTTCTAAAATATAAGAAACAACTACAACACCATTGAGGTGAGCTTCAACCTACCAAGAGGTTACACAGAAGCCAAGCATGCTTTGTTAAGCTGAAAGACATCTTACTGAAATGCTTCCATCTCTTCAAGCATAAAAAATTTCCAATGCTTATTTTGATCACTTACACAAGATGTCAAAATGACTACATGCAGCCAAATGGTATAGAATCACACTCATTCATTCTCTGAAAGTATGGTCTATGATTTTAATGTGTTCACTAAAACTAGGTCTGATTTCAACCTGAGTTGTAACTAACATTTCCACACTAACTCTATGTTGATTAGGCAATGTTTTCCCCCATATTTTAACTTGTTTTGATGACTTTGTGTTCCTCCATTTGTAGTTCTGGGATGGTAACTTGATTGACTCTAATATTGCTGAAAATATTTTTAAGGATGGAGAAACTTGTAAAGGATGAGCTATCAACACCTTACAGTTTGTTACACCTTGTTTCCCCTTTCAGGTCACTACGTTAGAGGCACACTCTACCAATTGTGATGAAGTTGCACATACAAGGTTCTTGTTCCACTCATACCCAGGCCTACATTTCTCCTATGCTCCATCATACACTTGTGCTTCGGATTCATTTTCCAATGGTATAGCAATTCTCGCTACCCAGATATTTCATTTCATGTGTTCTAGTAGGCATTTCTCTATAATCATTGCTTCTAGTTATTATGATTCCATGCATTATTTCCTAGCCTAGAATGGTATTTACTATTGATGATTCTGACTTGTTTGTAAAATGTCTTATAGCATAGATATGAAACATTATTATCTATATCTACGTCTTATTTTCTTGTCTCGTCTAACATTGGAAAACATAATTGTTGTCAAACAAATGTATCTTGGTCTAGACCACTAGGACCTGCCACGTATCAAGATGGGTAGCATAGTCATAACACCTCCATACTTAACATAATTGTCCTTACATTTCCATCTTATCCGTACAATATTAACATGCCTAAAATTATGAATAACTTTTCAAATGTCACCAAAAGGGTCCAGATGAAAATTTCAAGAAAAAAAAGAATCATCCAAGCCTTAGTGAAATTAAACCAAAATACTAAAAGAGAGTTGAGAGATAACAAACAAAAAAAAGAGAATGTAATGTTCCTAAGTAGTAATATGAGAGATATTTAAACAAATAGATAGTGCAGCAACATAAAATTAAAAACATGCATTAGACATCCATGAAAATGCTATAAATCTAGAACTGTTGAGCTATATATTATGAAATCTGCGAGGTAGGTACAATATAAAATGGAATGGTGCACCTGGGCTTGTCTCAAGGACAAGCTTGACAAAACCCAGGCAATGAAATAGCTGAGCTGAAGGCTACCCAGTTGTTGCACCACTCTGCGTTGTGCTATGCTAAGAAATTGTTGCCCTGCTGAACTTTGACCTGCTGGAATGTGCCCACAAACTGCTCAAAAATGTATGTCCTTTCAGCCTCGGACCCCTTGGACAAAACCCAGAAAACCCAGAAGGGAATTTCTCTGTTTTTGACTTTGGATTTTCAGCCTCCTTGGAGCCTCCCCCGAGCTGCTACTGCCAAATTCGACTTGCAGGAAACAGCCTGCAAATCCCTCTGAAAACACCACTAGAATGTTGGATTCCCTTGTGCTAACTGACTCCTTGCTCCCCGGATGATTCTTGGCCAAGATTATTGTTCTCCAAAGCACCACAAATTTGCTGCCAGAGGCGTTTGTGCAATCCTTCTGCCTAGAAAACTATACTGCTGAAACTCTTGTCTAGCTGGCTACAATACCCATCAAAAATTTCCTCAATCAATAGCCTTCCTAGCTCCCGGAACTCCCAGCAAGCTATGGACGTCCTTGCTGGCTTTAACTCCCCCTGTGTGTTTCTGGCTGCCCAGAAAATATGCAGTCTCCTTCTTTGTGTGGCTAGATGAAGTGTGTGGCTATGTTGAATCCTATGAAATCCCTATGGAACAGCCTCCATAGGGCAGGCACGGATGGTACCCCGAAGAAGAGGTTGAATCTCTCACTTGGAATATTCGTGGCTAAATAGTCGATAGACTTGCTAAGTAGAGCATACAAAGATGAGTTTGTTTGTTACAATAGTCAAGATGAAAACAAAATGAGAGTTGATCTCTCTTTATAACTCCTTGGGCCCCCTTAGCCTCATGTGGGTCCCTCCATCCACCCATTCGATTTTCCCACCAAGCATATCGAATGGCTAATTCGAACTCCTATGTGGGTGGCCCCCACATTCCACTAGAAACTAAATAAATTCGATTTGGCCCCTAAGTCCCTAAGTCGAAAGTTTGGGGCCCTCTTCCTCAGTAAAAAATGTGCAAAATTGTGTAGCAACACCCTGTTACTAATGTGTTTGAGAAGGGACATGATAGTCCTTCCCTCCCAAATGTTGCTTGCCCTCAAGCAACCTCAAAGCTGGGTACTCCAAAATTTTCTCAACCTCCCAGGTGGCATCCTCATCTGGCAAGTTCTTTCAATGCACCAAACATCACTTGTCCTCAAGTAATGCCTGAACAAACACCCTCTCTGACTGTGGGCCCCCAATATCACTGCAAACTTCACCAGGGTCCCAAATGTGCCATTGGATTATCCCTGATCGTTGCACTATCCTATAGTGAAGGAATCCCTCGATACCAGGATCCAAAACCAACCTGATTAACGTGAAGCCCCCCTTTCTCCACTCACTATCCTGCTAGATATGGGCATTAGAACCCCTGTGTCTATCACAAATAAGTAGAGTATCCTGACAATGTAAAACTCTGCCCAAATCCTCATGAAGCTGCTCTATCGAATAGTCCACCCCATGCACTCTGATTATGGGCCCTTGAATATAGAATTCAAACCCTATGTGAATGAAACCTCTCTTGCATGAGCTCCTCCCAAAATCCTCTTGCTGGCCATCCTTCCATGTTGATGAAGTCTCCCATGCCCATAGCGAATCACTGAAACCCAATGGATAATTTTGATGACCCTCCCTTATAGAAGCCAACTCACCCCTATGGGTATTTGAACTGCTAAGTACTATGACGCTAGGGTCCCATGCCCAAGGCAGCAAGAAATTATCTTATTGACCCTGCAACGCCCTGGTCATCACTAACTGTCTAGCATGCTCATACCAGAGCCTCCTCTCACATGGGTCTCGGTCACAATCTATGTGATGATCGAGGTTAGGCCCAACCTGCCAAATCGACCCAATAGTGTCAGCGCCTATCCCTCCATGGTTGGCCCCAATCTTGAGCAACAATCTACCTCTCCGTATGGTGAGGGGTTCGGTGATTCCCCATGTGTCTGCCTATGAATGAATCAATTCGCATGTTATCCTGCCCATGCTCACTGATGAGTGGAGTATCCCACCAATCCATTGGATCCCTGGATCCCATAACCATACTAGAGGTCCGCAACCCCCAATCCTCGTTGCCTGTCACTATGATATGCTGCTAGTTGTTGGGACTCCTTCATGCCCCATCTTTGACTCCTATAGGTATCTAATAGGTAGGCACCGACCATCAAGAACCCATGTTGCGAATAACCAGCTACTCTGCGCCTGCCAAATCACACAACAAGTTCTACTATCCCAACTCCTGATGATGTTCCCTGGTCCTCCTGGAAGCCTAGGCATCATCCTTCCAACAAGGGCTACCATCCCTCACACCTCATGCTCACCTAATGTCTCAAGTTGTTGAGCTGGAAAAGCATCATACAACTCCCTCTCAGTCACCTCTCCAAGTGTGAGCCTAGGGGTGGAACATTTGCTACCTCGACAATCAACCATGTTATGTCTAAGCCCGTATCTATCAACTCCCAACCCATGACACGCGGTGTCTCATCCAACTTCCTAGGGTGAGCCTCCCATGCTCTACTGCCTAAATGGAGAGTGCCAAGGGGCACCAACCAAACACTATGTGACTGTAAGGAACACCGTAGGAGGATGGGTGGGTATGTCCCAAAGGGTATGATCAAGAGTCGTCCAAAATGGTCAAGAGTAATCCTACGGACGTCCTTGTCTCTGCCTTGGATCTTCTGACAACCCCCTCAAGGCCCTATCTTCGCTAAACATGGTGTCCCCAGATGCTCAACCATGTCCTCATCGATTCTAGGGGAGATGCATCCAATGGTACACCTATTGCCCTTGTCCATAAGTCTCCTTGGAGGTAATGCTCCAAGCGCCCATTGCACTACATCATCTGCCACTGCATACCACCCAAAATCACCGCACTCATCGACATACCACTATATACTACAACCTGTCTCTATACACCATCGAATACCCTCGGCTACAACCATACCATCCTATATCGTCCTGTGTCCTGCCTGTGTCACTGCACTTGTCACTCCCCGCACATCCTCAATGCGATGCGAGTCACTCCTCCTACCCCACAGTGTCAACCAACATGCTGTTGTATACCACCATGTATCTCCATGCTCCTCTACAAGCCACTGCTCCTTGCCACATAGCCCTACACACCACTGGGTGTCATAACCTAGAATTGGGTCTGTATGCATCATGCCACATCCCTTTATATAAAACTGGATGTTACCACCTAATTTTGTGCAGTCTTGTGTACCATTGCCTACTATCATACCACCCTGTAACATATGGTATCCCACAAGTGCCAAAGTGTCTGCCACTTTGATAGTGACCCCACCATGACATGCGTCATGTCCCCTCGTCCATCCTGGTAGACCTGAGAACCCTAACTCCACTCTTACTAGGGGGGATATCTCTGTTGTGCCGATCCTCTGTGACCCCTGAGTCCTCAAATGGGAGAACATCGTCTCCATACAATAACTGGTCTAATGGCATACCCATGACACCCCCCTCAACCAGCTCCTGCTAGAGAATGCTAATCATCCTGTACCCCCATGCACAACCAACATGCCAAAACAACCAATGGAGTCTGCTCACAAACCACCTGGCCACTAGCATCAACTGGAACTCCCCTAAGGAATGCATGTGCTCAGGAATGGGGTTGACTACCTCATCAATGCCATAGCCATCTCGCATGTTTGATATCAGATAGGAAGCCCCTCTTGGATCCCAATGCCAACCTAAGCCTCCAACGCCCTCAATCTCTAAGGGCTCCCACTGAGCTTTACTCCGAACTACGACCATCTCCACGAGTTTAGCCCACTCCACTGGATACCAACTCAGAATCTCTCGCCATCCAACCCTAAGAGAGGGATCGAATGCACAAACTCTAGCACATAGAACAAGCCCTCCATCCTACGAGTGTTGCACCTTGCGCAACTCATGTCGCCTCAACTCACCATCCAGTCAACACATAAAAATTTTCGGAGAGTCTCTGCATCTCTCTCTCCGTGGTGCAAAGGTAGTCTAGCAATGTTGCAAGCCCCATCTATATAAGCCCAGAGAGAGCTATTATCTAGAATTATTGCAACTCTATTGACGGTCAATGCATCTAACAACTCTAAGTCAATGGTGGGCCCCAAAGAAAACTATTCATCCTCCTCCACCATGGGGACAACATGAGTCACGAACTACCCCTCCATGACTAGCTCATGCCCCTCTATGTGATCTCCATGTTGTTGTACGTAGTTGTCATCTCGCAGCTCTATCGTAGATCTGGGTGCCTCTGTACCTATCAGCTCCTCATCAAGGGTGGTGATGTCTCTCGGTACCTCATCATCTTGTCGTGCGTTGCTATCACCTGAAAACTCGGTCACGACCTCAAATATCTCAACAATGGACGTCAACTTCTCAATAGTGGACATGTCTGCGTCTCATGGCACCTCATCAATGGATGGTCCTGTTGGTGTATGCTCTACTTTCTCCCCCAACGTGTCAATTGGTGCTATCAAAGAGGCCCCCAATAATGGTGACTCTTGTGCCACGCTGGGTATACCAATGTGATCCTCACACTCCCACGTGTCCTCTGCCTCATGTTCAATCTCCTCCTCAGGTCCCCGATGTCTAAGACCAGGTCTCCACTAGAAAAATCGTCTCCTTGACTCATCCTCTAATTGTCTCTAGCCTGCCTGCTCCTTTTCCAGAAATTTGGTGCCCTGATTTTGTCGGCTTTCCCCACATAGTGTAGATGGTTGTACTCCCACAACTTGTGCACCTCTAGTGTCTATGTTGTAAGGACAAGGATGGATCTATTCTGACACCTTCCTCAACTGAGCCTCTCATTGCTCCAGCTGATTCCACCCAAAATTCCTGCATAATGAATCTCCCTTGAGCCATGGGTAGTGTACAATGTAACTCGTCACTATGCATACATGCCCAAATCTCCCATGGTCTTACTGGTTACCCATAGCTAGGCCAAGATCATGCTCTGATACCATTGTCATGTTCCTAAGTAGTAAATGAGAGATATTTAAACAAATAGATAATGTAGATAGTGCAGCAACATAAAATTAAAAACATGCATTAGACATCCATGAAAACACTGTAAATCTAGAACTATTGAGCCACATATTATGAAATCAGAGAGGTAGGTACAATATAAAATGGAATGGTGCACCCGGGCTTGTCTCAAGGACAAGCTTGACAAAACCCAGGCGATGAAATAACTGAGCTGAAGGCTGCCCAGTTGCTGCACCACTCTACACTGCGTTGTCCTAAGAAACTATTGCCCTGTTGAACTTCGACCTGCTGGAATGTGCCTAAAAGCTGCCCAGAAATTTATGTCCTTTTAGCTCTGGACTCGTTGGACAAAACCCAGAAAAACCTAGAAGGGAATTTCTTTACTTTTGACTTTTGATTTTCGGTCTCCTTGGAGCCTCTCCCGCGCTGCTGCTGCCAAATTTGACTTGCAGGAAACAGCCTGCAAATCCCTCTGAAAACACGATTAGAATGTTGGATTCCCCCGTGCTAATTGACTCCTTGCTCCTTGGATGATTCTTGGCCAAGATCACTGTTCTCCCAAGCACCACGAATTTGCTGCCAGAGACCTCTGCACAATCCCTCTACCCAAAAAATCATACTGCTAAAACACCTGTCTAGCTGGCTACAAAACCCAGCAAAAATTTTCTCAATCAATAGCCTTCCCAGCTCCAGGAACTCCCAATAAGCTATAGACCTCCTTGCTGGCTCTAACTCCCCCTACATGTTTCTGGCTGCCCGGAAAATACGCGTCTCCTTCTCTACATGGCTGGATGAAGTGTGTGGCTATGTTGAATCCTCTAAAATCCCTATGGAATAGCCTCCCTAGGACAGGCACGGATGGTCCCCTGAAGAAGAGGTTGAGTCTCCCTCTTGGAAGATTCATAACTAAACAGCTGATAGACTCGCTAAGTAGTAGTAGTAGAGCGTACAAAGATGAGTTTTTTTGTTAAAATGATCAAGAAGAAAACAAAATGAGATCTGATCTCTCTTTATAACTCCTTGGTCCCCCTTAGCCTCATGTGGGCCCCTCCATCCACCCATTCAATTTTCCCTCCAAGCATATCGAATGGCTAATTCGAACTCCTATGTGGGTGGCCCCCACATTCCACTAGCACCTAAATAAAGTTGATTTGGCCCCTAAGTCCCTAAGTCGAAAGTGTGGGGTCCCCTTAGTAAAAAAATGTGCAAAATTGGGTAGAAACACCCTGTTACTAAGTTTGAGAAGGGACATGACAGGGAATTAAAAAAACACACTATAATAATATTTTTTTTGGAGTGAAAAACTTAGGATAAGCTATCAACACCTTACAATTTGTTACACCTTGTTGCCCCTTTCGAGTAACTACCTTAGAGACACACTCTAACAATTGTGATGTTGTTGCACATACAAGGTTCTTGTTCCACACCTTGTTGCCCCTTTCGAGTAACTACCTTAGAGACACACTCTAACAATTGTGATGTTGTTGCACATACAAGGTTCTTGTTCCACACCTCATACCCAGTACACTTGTGCTTTGGATTCATTTTCTAATGGTATAGCAATTCTCGCTCCCCAAATATTTCATGTCATGTGTTCTAGTAGACATTGCTCTATAATCATTGCTTCTAGTTATTATGATTCCATGTGTTATTTCCTAGCTTAGAATGGTATTGATGATTCTACCTTGTTTGTAAAATGTCTTATAGCATAGATATGAAACGTTATTATCTATATCTAAGTCTTATTTTCTTGTCTTATCTAACATTGGAAAACATAATTGTTGTCAAACAAATGTATCTTGGTCGAGACCACTAGGTACTGCCAAGTATCAAGGTAGGTAGCATAATCGTAACACCTCCATACTTAACATAATTTTCCTTACATTCCCATCTTATCCATACAATACAAACATGCCCCAACTTATGAATAACTCGTCAAATGTCAACAAAAGGGGTTCAGATGAAAATTTCAAGAAAAAAAAATTCAAGAAAAAAAAAATCATCTAAGCCTTAGTGAAATGAAACCAAAATAATTAAAGAGAGTTGAGAGATAACAAACAAAGAAAAGGGAATTAAAAAAAATCACACTATAATAAAATCCCCCAGTCCTAGAGTTGAATGTCCATCTAAAGAAAAAAGATATTAATAAATAAATACACACACACATATATATATCGAAAAGGGAAAGAGAAAATTGCAAAAGTAACAAAAAATGGAATAAAACTAGCTCCCTCTCAAAGGTTTGCGATAATATATTGAGATTCCTAGCAAAAACAGTTGGAACAGATATAGATTTAGCTTATAGAATAACTTTCAAAGTCATGATGTGATTTCCCTATGTTGAATTTTGTAGCTATGGTTGATCTTCATAATTAATGTTTTAGCACTTATGTTTTGATAAATATAAGACACATTCTTCATGTCAATTTCAAAAGAAAAATTTTGAATTTTCAAATTTGAATTTTTGGCTCCAAATAAGATCAAGTTGGCCCTCCTTCAAGTCAAGTCAACCCCCAGCAGCGAGACACCCATTTCGAGATCCAGATCTAGATATATACTCCATTCGACCTCCTCCTTCAAACACAATTCAGATCACACAAGATAAAGACATCTTTTGGCATCCTAATGAAGAAGAAGACAAGAAAGACAAAGAAGGAAGAAGATATCCCAAACATTCTCTCTCTTTTGATTGACCTTACACGTGTGAATTTCTGAGAGTTTTCTGGGCAACTGTTTCTGGGAAGAGGTCCAAATTTATGGTAGCAGTAGAATAAAATTTTTGGGCATAGAAGGAGGCTGAATTTCGGCCTAGACAGATTACATCACGCTGAGTATATTAGGCATATTGGTGACTTGACATGAGGGTTGGTTGAGTAGGTTTGACCAAATCTATATTGTTGGTCAATTTGACTTTGTATTAGACTAGAAAAATTAGATGTATCTATGTTGAACCTAATAATTTCTTGACAAAAAAGGTTGTTGGGTTTCTTCCCCATGTGGGTTTTCCTTGGGTAAAATATTGTGTCTCTTGTTTGGCTATCTCTTTATGATCCTACTAGCATTTTGTTATTATTGTTGAGATCTTTTGTGTAGTTAATTTATGATGAATGTGAATGCAAGAAAAGATTAACCTAAGAAATCATAAGAAGTAATTATTAGTTTAGGAGAAAAATCAACACCCTACTCCCATTTCATAAATTAAAACACCATTACATACTTTAGCTTTAAAAATTAGAAAGATACTTTTTGTCCTACTCTGAATATAGATGTAAGGCAGATGAAGTTGTACCACCATGGTTTGCCTAAACAAGTTGGTCAACTAGCTCATGTCATTTTTTTACTAACCTTGATTATCGATGTTATCGTGCCTTACATCTTGTTCAAAATTTGATTTATCATGATAGCTTAAGATGTTAGACAGTCGAAATTTGTACACACAACCTCAAGCTCTAGGATAATACGAATATCACATCAACATAGGGTGTCAACATCAACAAATCACATTATTTCTAGCATATTAAGCATGCATGAGCCACTTGAAAAAATATTTTCACACAAGTAGGTGGTTAAAGGTGTTTAGAGCATATTTTTTAGGGTTACCAACTTCAGAGGTAATTATCTTTTGACAATGTGCCAAAGATTCATCCAAATCAATGCCATTGCATGTGGAAATTTCTAAATAGAAATCCAACTGCAGTGACTGATATTATTTCTTCTACTTATTAATTCAAAAATAAGTTATTCACAATGTTTCAACGACAAATATCAAAATAAATTCTATTGCATCCTTCACAATTGAAATACCGCGGAAAGTAAATGAAGAGAAAAATACTAGCAAAAGTATAATCACGATGAAACTATTATTTTTGGACAATTGTCCCCAGGAAAACCCAATGTGGGAAAACCGATGTGGCAAATGAGGGTTTCTTTATTGACCTTCAAGAAAAATCTCATGTACAAGATACAACCAACATAATAGAAAAGGAATTTTTGTGAGAAATTTTACATACTATATTCTCATGCTTCAGAGTGAGATTCTGACTTTGGAGAGGACCTAGGACTTACTTCCCCCTCTACATCTCATTGTGCAGCTTCTGCATAGGGACTACGCAATCCCAACGTCAGCTTCTGCATTCCCTCCTCTGCATCACAACTACTGTGTTGTCACTCCTCTGCTATGCGTCTTTATTCGGCTCTTGCATTCTCGACTGATGTTGATGATCTCTCTCCTTCTCACTTGCAGCTCTCCCTCTAATTCAATTTCCTCTTGCTAAACTTCGACTAGTGAGAAAATCGATCTTACTTGGGTAACTGAGTATCTGCCTAGTGTGTTTTCCAAATGCCCATCAAAGTCCTTACAATCCTTGTTGATTTTGGGTAGCATCAGATGTGCTCTAGCTCCGAAATTTTGTGGAGGGGATAGAACACATGAGATCTCCAAAACCCAGAAATCGTTTGGAGAAATTCCACCCATTACACGTGAATTGAAATTGTTTGGAGAAATTCCACTCGGATTGTGAGTTATTAAAATAACTAATATTTTTAATGGGGTTCCTAAGTCTAAACTAAGGAAAATAAAAATATTAATAGGTATTAATAAAAATGTGGGTGAGAAGCTTCTAAGAGATGTGGATAAAGTCTGTTTTAATCTTAGTCATTTATTAGGGACTTAATCTCAGTCGTTGATTCATCAACAGGAAAAGTATAAGAGGAGGCTTGAGGGTCAGTTAGAGATACATGGAGTGATCAAATCAGTTCAATTTTTCTAGGGTATGGTTTGCTGAGAAAATCGAACTAGTGATCAGAGTTACAGTGAGAGGGGAAAAAGCAGAGAGTTGGATCGGAAAGGAGTTCTGAGCCAAAGAGGCCAGGCAGAGAGGCAACGGTAGCATCAGAGAGGCAGCGCAAAGGCCTCCACAACCCAAGAAGGGGCTCACGCAGTGCTAATGCAATCCAAGAGGGTCTCTTGTAGTGGCAGTGTATGATATTCGTCGGAAGTTCAAGATTTTGCCGGAGAATCTAGGTTCTGAGCCGGAAGAGTTGAACATAAGTCTTCCTCCAGCAAATCAATCCAACATAAGGGGTGACGCAGTCTCCTAAAGGCAAGACGAAGGCCCAAACAAGGATTGTGCTGGGATTTCGCAGTGCTTTTCGGAGTCAGGCCACTCAGTGGATCAATTGTGACTTGGAGAACGAGGTAAACCCTCGTATGTATTTCTTGCTGCCGAGATTTATCTGAAAGGTTAGCCGATGTGAGAGATAACCTGTTGTACTCAAATTCTACTTGCTTAATAATACAAGCCCTCTATATGTTGCACCGGTTTTCCCGCATTGGGTTTTTCTAGGGACGTGTTGTCCAAAAATAACGGTGTCTCTTGTCTGTTTGTCTCATATTTGTTTCAGTTTACAATCTGTATGTCAATGTAGACAGTAGTGTTTTTCATCACTGTTTATAAATTAAATAACTTGTTGAATCTAATGGCAAGTAGGAGATGATAAACTAGTGATTGCAGTAGGATTTCTGATGTGTAGATTCATAAATTTTCACATGGTATCAGAGCATTGCAAATCATAGGAAATCATAGGACATTGAAGACATCAGCCAGGAGATCCAGTGAATTTGTTGTAGAGAAGCAACTGTCTCGAGTAACAGTGTTGTTTTAGAGGTGGAGGAGCAACTGAAGGAGTGACACAGAGCCAGAGAAGTGACACAGAGGCTCACTCAGTTCCTACGTCAGCATTTCGAGCCTATAGAGGGTGACGCAGTACCCGAGAGGAGCTCACGTAGTGACTGCGTCAGCTCTTTGGGCCAACGCAGAGCCTGAGAGGCCAAAATTAGTTAGTTGTTAGGGCTCGAGGAGAAGTTCAAATTCGATCTGAGGAGCTGGTGGGACGTTGTTGTTGTTGGTACATAATAGTGTCTGTGGAGACAAAGCCGAGGTAGAGGGATTCATTGCCTTAACAAATTTCTAGCCAAAGAAATCTAGATCTGGGTTGTTGAGTAGCAACAAAGCAGGATTGGGAGGAGTGATTTGACATTTGGCAGGAGGTTTCCGTGTAGGAAATCAAGACTCAGAGGGAGCCTGGAAAGAACTTGTTCCTTAGAGGATTTATAGCACCAAAGAAATCCAGATCCGAGTCTTGCTAGGGTAGCAGTAAGAGAGGGAGAAGAGACCTTGTTCTACACTTGTTGAGAAAAGATGGCAGTCAATGGACTGAGGGATCAAGACAGATTGGATGGAGCATCCGACTTTGTCATCTGGAAAGCCAAGAACATGGAATTCTTGGACAAGAAACATATCAAGGATTATGCCTTAAAAGTGATGGTTGTACCAAATGATGTGGATCCTCTGAAGAAGTATGAGGACGCTCAATCGAAGGCTAAATGCATGATTCTAGACAAGGTCAAAGATCATGTGGTCCCACACATTGCTGAGAAGGAAACAAAAAGGGAGATGTGGGAGACGTTGACCACCTTGTATTAGGGAACTTTCGTTCAATGGAAGATGCTATTGGAGAATCAGCTGAGACAGTACCAGATGCAGAAGGGAGAAGAGATCGATCCCTTCCTCCTCAAGTTGCAAGGGATTCGAGACCAACTGACTTCCGTGGGGTCTACACCAAATCTTGAGTTAATGGTTAAGACTACCCTAAATGCAGTCACTAAAGACTAGGAGACATTTGTCCAAAGTATCTTGGGTAGAGCTTCTCTTCCCAGTTAGGAAGAGATGTGGGCAACTTTGCAACAGGAAGAGATCAAGAGGCTGACCAAGGCAGGGAGTAGTGGAAAAGGAGTCAGAGCTAAGAAGGAGGACAAGGATGCAACTTTCGCATCATCAAGACATCCAGGGCAACAAAAGAGGAAAAAGAAAGACATAACCAAAGTCAGATGCTTCAGGTGTGGGGAACTGGGACATTTTGCCACTCAGTGCCCGCGGAAGAAGGGCAAGGAAGAGAAGTTTGACTCGAAGGCTGCTCCAGTGAAAGATGATTAGGATTGTGCCATGAGTGCTCATGCACCTCTAGAGAAGAGGTGGGGCAACATCGAGATATAGTTGGAAGGACTACACATGAAGGGCGGGATCCTTGAGGTGCTCAAATTCTTGGATCACATATAGCTACAGGAGCCCTTAACGACAGTAGAAAAATGATGGGTTTTTGTTGGAGCGAGGTGTGATGGAACGACAATGGCAGAGCTAGAGTGACAAATTCTAAGCCAACGCAGTGGATGTTGTAGCAGTGCGAGAGGCACAGAGAAGTTTGCAGCCGCGCAGTAGCAACAAAGGGTCAGCAAAAATTAGCAGCAAAGGTAGCTTTAGCATCACGAGGCATCTAGACTGACTAGCATGTCAGTTTTTGGGTGAAGTTTTAGTTGCTTACTTCTCAGCAATTGAGTTGTAGTGCAGCAGTTAGCAGTGGCAGTGCTATGGGCATCATGATGCAGCATATTGAGAGGGAGCTGTAGTACAGATATAGCAGTGGCAGAGTCATGGGCAATAGTACAGGAAGCAGTAGTGTAGTGGCTGAAGGGCATCAGGCCAAGCATTAACAGCATAGAGGACCGATGCAGTGGATTAGTGTAATACTTATGTTGAGAAGTGTTACTAGAGCACATTCCTCGCTAAGAGGGAGTGTTGATTTTGGGTAACATCGGATGTGATCTAGCTCCAAAATTTTGTGGAGGGTCTAGAACACATGAGATTCCAAAACCCAGAAATCGTTTGAATAAATTCCACCCGGATTGTGAGTTATTAAAATAATTAATATTTTTAATGGGGTTCCTAAGTCTAAACTTAGGAAAATAAAAATATTAATGGGTATTAATAAAAATATGGGTGGGAAGCTTCTAAGAGACATGGATCAAGTCTGTTTTAATCTTAGCCGTTGATTAGGGACTTAATCTCGATCGTTGATTCATCAATAGGAAAAGTGTAAGAGGAGGCTTGAGGGTTAGTTGGAGATACACAGAGGGATCAAATTAGTTCAATCTTTCTGGGGTGTGGTTTGCTGAGAAAATCGAACTAGTGATCTGAGTTGCAGTGGGAGGGGTAGAAGTAAAGAATTGGACCGGAAAGGAGTTTTGAGGCAAAGAGTACAAGGCAGAGAGGCAACAGTAGCATTAGAGAGGAAGTGCAGAGGCCTCCGCAACCTAGGAAGGGGCTCAAGTAGTGCTGATGCAAGCCAAGAGGGCCTCTTGCAGTGGCAATGCAGGATATTCATCGGAAGTTTGATATTTTGCCAGAGAAGCTAGGTTCTAAGCCAGGAGAGCTAAACATAAGTCTTCCTCCAGCAAATCGATCCAGTATAAGGGATGACATAGTCTCCTAGAGGCAAGATGTTGGCCCAAGTAGGGATTTCACTGGGATTTCACAGTGCTTGCTGGAGTGAGGCCACTCAGTGGATCAGTTGTGGCTTGGAGAACAAGGTAAACCCTCATATGTATTTCTTGCTGCCGAGATTTCTTTGAAAGGTTAGCCAGTGTAGGAGGCAACCTGTTGTACTCAGATTCTGCTTGCTTAATAATACAAACCCTCTATATGCTACACCGATTTTCCTGCATTGGGTTTTTCGGGGGACGTGTTGTCCAAAAATAATGATATCCCTTGTGTGTTTGTCTCATATTTGTTCAATTTATGATCTGTATGTTAGTGTTGACTGCAGTAGCATTTTTCATCACTGTTTATAAAGTAAATAACCTATTGAATGTAATAACAAGTAGGAGATGATAAACTAGTGATTGCACTAAGATTTATGATGTGTAGATACATAAATTTTCACAATCCTCCAGTTGAGTAATCAACGACCCAAATTAGATTCTAATCAATGGCTCAGATCATATTGACTTGATCCTCATCTTTTTCTAGAAGTTTCACTCTTAGTTTAATTAATACCCTTTAATTATTTTAATTTCCTAAGTTTAGACTTAGGCACCTATTAAAAATAATTAATTATTTTAATAAAACTGGGTCACTTGGAGAGTACACCAGAGTGATCAGTCATTTTATTCTCTAGAGCGAGGTTTGCTAAGAGAGATAAAATCAGTGATCGGGAGAGCAACTGAGGGGAATTGAGTACAGAGAAACAATGAAGGCAAAGATTATGCCAGGAGAGCAGCACAGCAGCCAAGGAGAGTGAGGCAGAGCCAGCAAGGGCTCATGTAGGGCCACGCAGAGGCAGCCAAGTGCTGCACAGAGCACTAGAGATGCCAGCGTGTCTAACGCAGAGGCCCAGAAAGCTGACGCAAGGCCTCTTGGGGCTGACGCAGGCCAAGAAACGTTGTTGCACGGCCAGCATGAGACAGAGAGGGGCTGACGCAGTCCAGATTGGGTAGACGTTGGGGTTGCAAAGTAGTTTTGTGCTGAGGAGTTGCCAGAAGGATTTTCCGAGGTTTCAGTCAGGAGATTTATCTCAAAATGTGAGGTATAGCTACTAAGGAAATTCTCTGTTGGGTAGGCCAGCTTCGGCACCCAGAATGTACTCTAATATTTCTTAATAAGAAAACCCTCAGATAGATGCACTGGTTTTCCCGCATTGTGTTTTTCCAGGGACATTGGTCCAAATATAATCGTGTCATGTGGTGTGTTTGTTCTTGTTTCTTTTAGTTGCTGATCTATAATATGTTGAGCATGCATTGGTGTTTATTTTCAGTATTTACTTTGTAAATAACTTGTTAAAGAAAAATAACAAGTAGGTAGGAATAAATCAGAAAAAGTGCATGAAGGGTTTCTAAACTAAGTAAACTTAAAAACTTCAACATGGTATCAGAGCGTGATTGCAAATCATGGGAGGACTAAGAGACATCAGCCGAGCGGGGCAATAGTAGCAGAAAACAGTTGTGCCGAGGTGACAGAAGTTGTTTCTAGCAGTGCAGAGGCCAAGAAGTGTGACGCAGAGCTAGCCAAAGCCACACAGAAGAAGCCGAGAGCTATGCAGAGCCTAAGAGAGGCCAGAGTTGTTGATGCAGAGGAATAAAGGGTTGACGCAGGACATTGCAAGGCTAACGCAGACCCATCTGGGGTGACACAGAGCCAGCGTGAGGCAGAGAGGAGCTAACACAGTTCACAGAGAGGCAGTTGTTGGAGTCTAGAAGGCTGCAGAAATATTGCAAAGTGGAGATGGTGAGGTACTATAGTCAAAACAATACCTAACAAAGCAGGGCCAGAGGAGTTATTACTAAGGGTTTCTAGCCGAGGAACCTGGATCAACAATGCAGTTGCACAAGACGATCAGAGTAGGGGGAATCTCGACAAGTGGCTAAAGGATTTCTAGGAGGGAAATCAAGACTTAGAGGGAGTCTAGAAGAGAACTTCTAGATGGGAAGTAGATACTCATAGGATTCGAACAAAGAACTTCCAGGAGGGAAGTAGAGGAGCGTCATGGCACTACACGGGGTAAGAGACCAGAATAGATTGGATGAAGCATTGAAATTCGCAATCTGGAAGGCTAGAATCTTATCAGTGCTTGATAGGAATCGTGCCAAGAACTATACCTTGAAGGTTATATCTATCCCAATCGACCCCAATGATAATGACAAGTACGAAGAGGTGATGGCGAGGGCCAAGTGCATTATCCTTGACGGGGTCAAGGATCATGTGGTACCACATATAGCCAAGAAGGAAATGGAAATTAAGATGTAGGAGGATCTCAAGAACCTATACCAGCATACTTATGTGGAAAGAAGAATGCTACTCGAGAACCATATGGGGTCGTATTAGATGAAGAAGGGTCAATTGATTGACACCTCCCTCGAAGGACTGAATGAGATTCGAGACCAGTTGACCGCTATAGGAGTGACACCAAATCAAGAACTTATGGTGAGGACAACCCTGAATGTTGCCTTAGAAGTTTGGGAAGTGTTTGTCCAGAGTATCCTGGGCAGAGGGACTCTCCCACCTTGGGACGAGATGTGGGCAGCTCTTCGCCAGGAAGAGATCAGACAGCAGTCGAAGACAAGTAGCAACAGCAAAGGGGTCAAGGTCAAGCAGGAGGAGGAGGATGTGGCCCTAGCATTTGGGGGAAAATAGGAGGGGCAAAAGAAGAAAGATCTCTCCAAGATCAAGTGCTTCCACTGTGGGGAGATGGGTCATTATGCGACCTAGTGCCCAAGGAAGAAGAGTAAGGGAGAGTCTTCCAAGACTAAGGCAGTGCCAACAAGGGAAAAGAAGGAAGTTTTGACAGATGATGACTGTGCCATGAGTGCAAACATACCACTTGAGAAGAAGTGGGGAGACATCGAGCTGTAGTCAGGTGGACTACAGGCAATGAGGGGCAAGATCCTTGAGGTACCCAGCCTCTTGGATTAGACCTTGCTATAGGAGCCTCGATGAGGAGTAGCAGGATTGGCTGGGTGGGTAGAGACGGATGTAGATGGAGTGGCAGAGAGAGCAACAGTGCAGGAGTCTCGAGACAACGTATAGATAGCAGGTTGCATTAGTGCGAGAGGCACAGGAGCGTTGCACCAGTGCAGGAAGGCACAATGAGGTGTGCAACAGTGTAAGATGCAGGGAGTTGTTGCAACATCATAGAGGTCAGAGAGAGGGAGCACTTGTCAACGGCCAAGGGAGCTTCAGCATCAGTGCCTGTTTCTAGCCCAACAGGGAGGTCAGTTGGGAGATCAGTTACTTCTCAGTAACTGAGTTGCAATGCAGCAGTGGGTAACACGATGCAACATGATGAGAGGAGGTGCAGTGCAGATGTAGTGCTGGGAGGAAGGACCAGCAACAGCATGGATGTAGAGGAAGTTGTCATATAGATGCAGCAGTGGTAGTGGCAGAACCATGGGCAGCAGTACAAGATGTAGCAATGTAGAGGATGTTGGGCAGAAAGGCCTAGCATCTGCATAGGTAACGATGCTGGATGATCAAAGTAATACTCAGGTGAGGAGTATTGCTAGAGCATAGTCCTCGCTAAGAGGGAGTGTTGATTTGGGGTAGCATCAGATGTGCTCTAGCCACCAAATTTGATGAAGACGTTAGGGCACATGAGATCTCCAATAAACAGAAAGGGTTTGGGCAGATTCTAAACAGAGCAGGAGATATTAAAATAATTAATATTTTTAATGGAGTCCCTAAGTCTAAACTTAGGGAAAATAAAATGTTAATGTGTATTAATATGAATCTGTGTTAGAGTGGTCCAAAATACATGGATCAAGCTAGATTTAGTCTTAGCCATTGATTAGGGAATTAATCTCGGTTGTTGAGATGTCAACAGGAAAAGTATAAGAAGAGGCTTGAGGGTCACTTGGAGAGTACACCAGAGTGATCAGTCATTCTATTCTCTAGAGCGGGGTTTGCTAAGAGAGATAGAATCAATGATTGGGAGAGCAACTGAGGAGGATTGAGTATAGAGAAACAAAGAAGGGAGATATTGTGCTGGGAGAGCAGCACAACAGCCAAGGAGAGTGACGCGGAGCCAGCAAGGGCTCACGCAGGGCCACACAGAGGCAACAAAGTGCTGTGCAGAGCACCAGAGAGGCTAGCGTGTCTGACGCGGGGCCTCCTGAGGCTAACGCAGGCCAAGAAAGATTGTCGCAGGGCCAACGTGAAATAGAGAGGGGCTGACGCAGTCCAGATTAGGCAGATGCTAGGTTGCAGAGCAGTTTTGTGCTGAGGAGCTGCCGGAAGGATTTTCCAGGGTTTCAATAAGTAGATTTATCTCAAACTATGAGGTATAGCTGCTAAGGAAATTCTTTGTTGGGTAGGCCAGCTTCAACACCCAGATTGTATTCTGATATTGCTTAATAATAAAACCCTCAGATAGTTGCACAAGTTTTCTCGCATTGGGTTTTTCTGGGGATATTGGTCCAAAAATAATGGTGTCATGTGGTGTGTTTGTTCTTGTTTCTTTTAGTTGTTGATTTGTAATATGTTGAGCATGCACTGGTGTTTATTTTCATTATTTACTTTGTAAATAACTTATTAAAGAAAAATAACAAGTAGGTAGGAATAAATTAGAAAAATTGCATGAAGGGTTTCCAAACTAAGTAAACTTAGAAATTTCAACACCATATGCTCCCTAAACTAGATGAACATAGCTCTTCCTAGAGCTTTTGTGAGTACGTCAGCTACTAGATTTCCTATGGAGACATACTGCAATTGTACTGCCCCGCGCTAAACACAGTCTTTGATAAAGTGACATCTGATATCAATGTATTTCGACTGATCATGAAATACTGGATTCTTAGGGAGTTTAATACAACTATGATTATCACAAAAAATATTGGTCGCTTCTATCCTCTTCCTGAACAAACTCACAAGCAGTTTTCTAAGCCATATAGATCTGCACGTAGTTGTGTTGGCCACCATATATTATGCTTCTGCTGAGGTCAGAGCTACTGACTTCTGTTTCCTACTGCACCAAGAGATCATTCCTGATCCAACGCTGAAGCAATGCATGAAGGTACTTTTTCGTTCTACTAGACTACTTTCCCAATTTACATCTATGAATCCATTCAATCTAACATCATCTCCTCGAGTGTATTTCAACCCATATCCAACTGTTCCACACACATATCTAAGAATGTGCCTAGCTACAACTCAATGCACCCTTTTCAGTTCCACCATGAATTGACTAAGGGTGTTGACAACAAAACAAATGTATGGCCTAATGTTGACCAGATTCATGAGTGACCCAATTAGTTTCCTATACAAGGTGGGGTCCACCTCCTTGTCTCTTGATGCATCTATTTTCTTCTAGTTGGTGATCATGGGGGTAGCCATGGGTTGGAAATATTGCATTCTCAAACTCTTCAGAATATCTATAGCATATCTTCCTTGCCCAAGGAAGATCTCCCCATTTTTCTGCCAAACTTCCAAACCTAGAAAATAATGCATCAACTCCATATCCTTCATGTCAAACTCTGCTTCAAGATTCCTTTTGTAGTCCTTTATGAGCCTAGATGACCTTATTAGAAACAAGTCATCCACATATAGTACCAGAATAAGTGGCCCATTCTCCACCATTAGATAGTAGAGATTAAGATCAACATCAATCTTAATGAATCCCAACTACTGCAAGTAACTACCAATCTGACCACACCATGCTCTGGGAGCCTGCTTGAGCCCATATAGGGCTTTCTTTAACTTGCATACATGAGTTCTCTTTTCATGAATTTCAAAGCCTTCAAGCTTTTCTATATAAACCTCTTCTTCTATCACCCTGTTCAAGAATGTTGTCTTGACATCTATCTAATGAATCTCCCATCCCATTTGAGCTGCTAGGGATATAAGGGATCTGATAGAGGTATATCTAGCTAGTGGGGTGAAGGTATCCTCACAGTCTATTCCTTCCTTTTGTGTGTACTCCTTTGCCACAGACCTAGCATTGTACTTTTGTATACTTCCATTTGCAGCGTACTTGATCTTGTAGATCCATCTTGATCCTACAACTGATCTATCCTTCGGTCTAGGGACCAATTCTGATACATCATTCATCATGATAGAACTATACTCTTTACGATGGCATCCACCCAAACTAGAACTATGCTCTTCTACCACGACATCCACCCAAAATTGGTGTTGTAGGATTTCCTGAAAGCTATAGGGTTATTCAACCTGTACTACCAAGGCTTGGTACCAATTAGGCTATCTATGTTGCTCTTCTCGATTCTAGGAGCTCCAACAAACTCCTCTGCATCCCTCAGCGTCTGTTGTACCTCCCTGTTGGTTCAACCACTAGTGGTGGGAGGCTTAATCAAATCCCCCTCCTGTTCCTATTGTTCCATCAGCTGAGAACTACCTAGATTTCCTACTTCTGAGGAAATACTGGTGCTGCTCGATCCAGGTGTCTATCCTCCTGCTTGTCCTCCTTGCTACCCCTGTTGCTGTTGGACTAATGGCACATTTGTTGACTAACCTTCTACTGGCATCTATCAATATTTATTGAAATCTCTATCCCCCATGAACTTTTCATCCCTTCTCACTAAAATCTTCTCGTTGCTAGGAATGTAGATTCTGTATGCCTTCGAGGTCTTGCTATATCCTATGAGGTACCCATTTTCTGCAACCTGATCCAGTTTACTACGCTTCTCGTCTAAAATGTGACAATATGCCACACTTCTGAATATCTTGAGATGACTTACCTGTGGCTTCTTCCCTATGAAGACACCTTTAGGCATTTTCTTCCCCAATGCCCTATGCGGATTTCTATTTTGGATATACACCATCGTGTTGCAAGCCTCTACCCATAAGAATCTAGGCAAGGCCTAGTCATACAACATAGCCTTTTCTACCCCAACAATAGTTGTATTATTTCGCTCTGCTACTCCATTCTGCTCTGGATTATATGGAGGTGTCCATTGTCTTTTGATGCCCTCCTTTGTGTTGAAATTTCTAAGTCTAACTGTTAGAAATTTTATTTGTATTCTTCTAGTTTATTTCTCCTACTTGTTAATTACCAACAAGTTATTTAAACATATAAACATCAAAATAAACACAATACAGTCTCAACCATCTACAAATCAACAGCTAAAAGAAATAGCAAACACACAATTGACACTGTTATTTTTGGACAACTTGTCCCCGAAAAAATCGAACTTGGGAAAACCGGTGCAATAATTCTGAGGGTTGTCTTATTATGCAGTATATCCTTGAGTACAACTGGGTGCCAAACTGACTCACCCAATAGAGAAAAATAACCTACATTAATACATCTCTATTCGGAAGCAGATAAATCTGCCCCATGAAACCCTCTCCATCAGAACTAAAGCATTGCATCAACCCTCTCGGCCTTTGCGTTTGCCTTAGAACCCTATGTGTCAACCCTCTGAGGCACGATGTAGCCTCTAGGACCCTCTGCATCACTCCTGCTACCCTCTGCGTGGATGACGCAGACCCCTTGGCCTCTGCGTTGTCTCTATTGGGATCTGCATGGCCTGCTCTGGCTTCTGCGTCTGCCCCTTGCCTTTGCGTTGGTCTCTCATCATTATCTCTACCTCTCTGTCGAGTATTCACTACCCGTCGCTGCTGATCACTGATTCGACTTTACTTAGAAACCCCGCTCTAGTAAATCGAATGACTGATCACTCTGGTGTGTTCTCCAACTAACCCTCAAGCCTCCTCTTATACTTTTCCTGTTGGTCCTTCAACAGACAAGATTACATCTCTAATCAATAGCTAAGATTAGATTCAGCTATATCCATGACTTTTGGAACCTTCTAACCTAGTTTTATATTAATACCCATTAATATTTTATTTTTCCTAAGTTTAGACTTAGGAACTCCATTAAAAATATTAATTATTTTAATATCTCCCAAACCGATTAGAATCTACCCAAACCATTTCTGGGTCTTGGAGAGCTCATGTGCTTTAGCCTCTCCGCCAATTTTCATGGCTATAGAACATCCGATGCAATGCCAAATCAACTTTGTGCATAAATCTATGAAGTCTTTGTCCGTATACTCTCCACCATTATCTGAACGCAATACCTTTATCTTTTTCCCTGCCATGTTCTCTACGAGAGCCTTAATCTCTCTGAACCGATCAAAGACCTCACCCTTGTTATTTGAGAAAAAGATCTGAGTTTTTCTAGAGTGATCACCAATAAAGGTGACGAAGTATTTGCCACCACTAAGAGCTCTTGTGAATATTTGGCCACAAATATCTAAATGTATCAATCCCAATACACCTCCTACTATGTTGTTACTTCTGAAAAGAACTGCTTTAGTGTACTTCCCTAGCATGCATCCTCTGCATATATCATCATGCTCACTACTAAGGACTGGAACTCCTATAACAGTCTCTTTGAGCATTCCTCAGTGCTCCATGGTGTAAGTATCCCATTCTTCTGTGCCATAGTTCATTCATCTCCTTTTCACCATTATGATTGTTGCCTATCAGTGCCATTGGAGACTCTAGTTGCAATCTATACAGTTTGTTGCTACAAGCTCCAATTTGTCTCTTCTTCTTCTAGCTTGGATGTTTGATGTATACTTTCCTTCCAATGAAGTATACATCGTATCCCTTATCCTGTAACTGGGACACTATAATCAGATTCATTCCTACTCCAGGCACATGCAAAACATTAGTGGCTCTGATGTTGGTTCCTACTTCCATCTGAAATGTTATGGTGGCTCTCCCTAATGGAGTACACTTCGTTCTATTTCCCATAGTAACCTGGAAGTCCATTTGCTCTTCCTGATAGCTCGACAAATATTCTCGTACTCCAGTCATATGGGCTGAAGCCTCAATATCAATATACCAAACATCCTGCTGAAGCTAAACTTGACAAGCATGCAAATTCTTCTTCCAATCTAGAAGATAATTCAAAGACATCTTGATTTTCCATCCTCCTTTGTGTTATTTTTCCTATTGGTTTCTCACACTTTTCTACCCCAACAACTGTTGTAGAAAAACTGCGTCCTAGCTGAAGATTTGCTCCGCAAGGAAACTGCATTTCTCCCTTCTGCCTCTATAAAACTGCGATATGGAGAATCGAATTTCTCTGTCGACTCACTTAGAGAAATCGATCTTCCCTCAAAACATCAACCTCCTTGGCCCAAGGACTGTGTCGCCTCTGGGGTTTCGAATTGTTGCCTTTGCTGTAATTTCGAGCTCCCTCTCCCTTTTTGCAACTGAGATCTTCTGTTCACGATCTGTGCTCTGATACCATGTGAAAAATTCTAAATAGAAATCCAACTGCAATGACGAATATTATTTCTTCTACTTATTAATTCATAAATAAGTTATCCACAATGTTTCTACAACAAATATCGAAATAAATTCTACTGTAGCCTTAACAATTAAAATACTATGGAAAGTAAATGCAGAGAAAAATACTAGCACAGGTATAATCACAATGACATTGGTATTTTTGGACAATTGTCCCCGAAAAAGTCCAATGTGGGAAAACCGGTGCAAAAGATGAGGGTTTTTTTATTGATATTCAACAAAAATCTCATGTACAAGATACAACAAACAAAATAGAAGAGGAATTTCTATGAGAAATTTTATAGACTATATTCTCATGCTTCTGAGTGAGATTCTGACTTTGGAGATGACCTGCTTACCCCTCTACATTGTTAAAGAATCTAGGGCATGGAGTTAATGAGATTCTTCTTTACATGATAACTATTATTGCTTAACTTGTTAATCATTAGTGTGTCCTCTTCAATCATTAAATAACTACCATAACAAAGAGACATGAACACAATAACTTGGCATTCTGTCAGGGCCAAAACCTCTCCCTCTTGGAGAGGAAAACCCACATAAAAATTTTCTTATAGAGATTCCAATTGACGAACACCAAGACCATGACCCTTGACTATCTGAGCCACTCCAAGACCAAGCCACCAATCCTCTTCTATCTGAGCCACTCCAAGACCAAGCCACCAATCCTCTTCTTCATACTGTTGAAATCATCATCTTCATCGCACCATGGAGACATACATTATTGCTGCAACATCACTAAGAATATCCTTGTACTTCCACTGAGAGACTCATCATAGCTATGAGCTTCATGGTTGTTGCATTACAACAGATATCACATTGATCTTCTTTATCATGTATATTCCGAGACAATGAGACAGTAATCATCAAACTCGTGACTATGCTTATGATATATGAAGGTTGAGACAGATTTTGATAGGGATCCTTCTTGCCGAGGGTGTATACTTGTGACTACATTTATTATGGCACCGGAATATGCTGCTTCAGTAATGCACCGAGGCATGTAACAAGGAGAATACTGAGACTTCTTGACGAGATTTCAAGTCAGTCTGATATGGTATCTCTACTGTGCTTTATCTGAGAGAGTGCTCCTTAAAATATGTGAAGCCTAAACCTATACCCATCTGAGTTTCTTCAAAGAGATGCGAGATAATTTTGTGTTCTCTTGTGGTGACCCCAACTGCCTTTATAGGTGCACGTCCATGCATGCAAGCCGACATGAGTTAATGAATTGTTGTGTCACTTCATTTGAGCCATTGTGTCTATTCTTTATGTCAATTTTGCTGGCTGATTTGACTGTTATTTTCATTGTTTTACTTTCTTGTTTTCAAGAGGATTGTGCTGGTCTTGGAGGGTTGTTCTTGACTTTAGGTTGACTCATATACATTTCATAAATGCTCAAGAATATCTCTTTGACTCTTTGACTTTCCTATACCTATGGAATGAGCAAGAAACTCATTCTTATAATTTCTGAAAATAATATTTCTTTTCTTTACAAGTACAAAGATCCAAATTACATGTATAAATACCGAACCTAGTTACATTTTCTTCAACAATCCCTCTTAACTTGGGAGGAATTTATAATGGTACTTGGTTATTGTCAATCTGAAGAATTTCTCATAAGAAGAATCATATTTGTAACCCATCTGTATAGCATCATATCATCCAGCATTGTCACAGTATAAGGCCTTACTAATAGCTCCATCTCTTCACGACACCATGAGCTACAATGTTGGCGAGACCAATGACTATAAACACCTTCATCATTGTCTCTCAAGGTACATACCCACCCGAGTGTTCACTGAGTATGACTTGTGAAAATTTCTGAATCAAGAAACAAAAATCCTATTGCAATGACTGGTTTAACATCTCCCACTTGTTATTTCATTCAACAAGTTATTTAATTACATAAACATTGACGTAAACATTATTGCAATCTATACTGATATACAGATAATAAGTTGAAACAATAATTGAGACACACACACAAGGGACACCGTTGTCTTTGGATAACATGTCCCCAAAAAAACCAACTTGTGAAAACTATTGCAACAAATGGAGGGTTTTATATTATTAAGTAAGAAAAATATAAGTAAAACAAGTTGCCTCTCACACCGACAAACCTTACAGAGAAATCATGACAGAAAGAAATACATACGAGGGTTTACCTCGTGCCCAAGCCTCGACTGATCCGATGAGTGATCTAGCACTCTCCTAGCAAATACTGCGCAGTCCCTATGCAATCACTGTGTGGGTCTGTGTCCTGCCTCTAGAGGACTGCAACACCCCAACTGTTGGATTGATCTGCTAGATGAAGATTTTCATTTAACCCTCCCGGCTTAGAACTTCGCTTCCCTAGCAAAATATCAGAATATAGATGACACTCTACACTTCCACTGTGTGAGCCTCACCTAGACTGCGTAAGCTCTACGTGAGCCCCTTGTGGTATGCATAGGCTTCTGTGTTGTCTTCCTGTAGCTCAAGCTACCTCTCTGCCACGTACTCTTTGGCTTCCAATCCAAATATTTGCTTATGCCCCTCTCACTGCAACAAATCACTGGTTCAATTCTCTCAACAAACCGTGCCCCAAAAAATCAAACTGACTGATCAATATGCTCACTTGGGGTATCTCCAACTGACCCTCAAGCCTCCTCTTATACTTTTCCTGTTAATGAATCAACGGTCGAGATTAAGTTTCTAATCAACGACTAAGATTAAATTAAACTTGATCCTTGTCTCTTAGAAGCTTCTCACCCATATTTTCATTAATACCCATTAATATTTTTATTTTCCTAAGTTTAGACTTAGGAACCCCATTAAAAATAGTGACTATTTTAATAAAATACAGTTCACGTGAAATTTCACCAAACCATTTATGGGTCTTGGAGATCTCATGTGTTCTAGCCCCTCCACAAAATTTCAGAGCTAGAGCACATCTGATGCTACACAAAAATCAAAACTCCCTCTTAGCAAGGAATGTGCTCTACTAATACTTCCCAATAGAAGTATCACACTGATCCACGACATCGGTCCTCTGCATTGTTGATGCTCGACCTGCTACCCCTCATCTACTACGATGCTGCAACCTATACTGCTGCCCATGACACTACCACTATCACTGCTACATTTGTACTACAAATCCCTCTCAATATGCTGCATCATGTTGCCCATAGCACTGCCACTGCTAACTGTTGCACTGCAACTCAATTTCTGAGAAGTAAGCAACTAAAAAATCACCCAAAAGCTGACATGCTAGTTAGTCTGGATGCCCCGTGACGCTGAAGCTACCGCTGCTGCTAATATGTCCAAACCCTCTAATGCTACTGTGTTGCTGTTGTATTTGCTTTGTGCCTCTCGCACTGCTGTAACACTCCACTACACTGCTTAGAACTTTGGCACTCTAGCTCTACCACTGTTGCTCCATCATCCCTCACACCAACTAACTCTCATCATTCTGCTACTATCATTAAGGTCTCTTGTAGCCGCATGTGATCCAAGAGTTTGGGCACCTCAAGGATCCTGTCCCTTTTGTAGTCCTCCCAACTACAGCTCAATATTGCCCCACCTTTTTTCTAGAGGTGCATGAGCACTCATGGCGCAATCATCATCATTGCCCTCTTTGTCAGCTTGCGCTAGAGAAACCTTTGAGTTAGACTTCTCTTCCTTGCACTTCTTCCCAGGGCACTGAGTGGCGAATGACCCAGTTCTCCACATCTGAAGCATCTGACTTTGGATTCCCGTTGATGCAAGAGCTGCATCCTCCTCTTCCTCCTTCTTGGCTCTGATTCCTTTTCCGCTGCTTCCTATTGAAATTTCTAAGACTGACACGTCAGAAATTCCTACTGCATTATCTAGTTTATTTCACCTACTTGTTTATTCCTCAACAAGTTACTTATCCATATAAATACTGAAAATAAACACAAATGCATTCTTAACTCATATACTGATCATCAACTGAAATAATACACAAACACACAAGGGACACCATTATTTTTGGACAACACTTCCCCGGGAAAACCCACTGCGGGAAAAATGGTTAGCAGTTTTGAGGGTTTTATTATTAAGCAGCTTTCTTGAGTACAACTAGGGTGCCAAACTAGCTCACCCAACAGAGATTTCTACATGACAATAATACCTCTTCTCGGAAGCAAATATTCAGCTTCTCAGCACTAGTCTACCCCACGAAAATTCTTCTGGTGCTTCTCCAAGGCTCTGCATCAGCCCTTCCAGCCTATGCGTAGCTATGGAACCCTCTACATCAACCTTCTACCTCTCTGCGTCAACTCTCTGGCCTTCTGCATCACCCACGAAGGCCCCTCAGCCTTTATGCAATCTCTAGCTACCTCTGTTTTTCTCCTACTGCCTCTGTGCAACCTCCTCAATCACCGCGCTGACCCTCTGGAACTATCTCTACCTCTTTGCTATGTACTCATTTCCCCTCACTGCAACTTAAATCACTTGTTTGAATTTTCTCAGCAAACTCTGCTCTAGAAAATTGGATTGACTGATCAATCTTGGTGTATCTCCAACTGACCCTCAAGCCTCCTCTTATACTTTTCCTGTTGAGTCTTCAACAACCGATATTAAGTCTCCAATCAATGGATAAGATTAGATTTGGCTTGATCCATGTCATTTAGAACCTTCTCACACAGTTTTATATTAATACCCATTAATACTTTAATTTTCCTAAGTTTAGACTTAGGAACTCCATTAAAAACATTAATTATTTTAATATCTCTCTAAGTGGGTGGAATTTCCCCAAACCATTTCTGGGTCTTGGAGATCTCATGTGTTGTAGCCTCTCCACCAATTTCCATGGCTAGAGCACATCCAATTCTACAAAAAATCAAGACTTCCCGCCTTGGTTAGCCTTCTCATCTCTTCCTGTTGAAGAGCTACCCACATCTCCTCCCAACTGGGGAGAGAAGACCTGCCCAAGATGCTATGGGCAAAGGTTTCCCAGTTTTCAGTCACTGCATCCAGGGTAGTCCTGACCATGAATTCAGGATCTGGTGTAGACCCTATGAAAGTTAGCTGGTCTTGGATCCCTTGCAACCTAAGAAGGAAGAGATCAATTTCTTTTCCCTTCTACATCTGATACTGTCTTAACCGCCTCTCAAGCAACATCTTTCGTTGAACGGAATTTCCCTCATACAAAGTGGTCAAGGCCTCCCACATTTTCCTTGCTGTGTCCTTTTCAACAATATGTGGGACCACATGATCCTTGACCTCATTTTTGCTTGAGCTTCCTCATACTTCTTGAGAGGATCAACATCAACTGGAACAACAACCTTCTTCAAGGCATAATCCTTGATGCGATATTTGTCCAAGAATACCAAGATCCTGGCATTCCAGATTTCAAAGTTGGGTGCTCCATCCAACCTATCCTGATCCCTCAGTCCATTAACTTCCATATCTGCTCAAATGAGTGTCAAACTGATTCTCTTCTCCCTCTTTCGCTGCTACCCCAACAAAACTCAGATCTAGATTTCATTGGCTCTAGAAATCCAAGGAACAAGCTCCCTCTAAGTCCTTATTTCCTTCATGGAAACCCTTCCGCCAAATACTATTGAATCACCTCTCTTCAATCCTCCTTTGTTGTTGCTCAACAACTCCGATCTAGATTTCTTTGGCAAGAAACCTATTAAGGCAATGACTCCCTCTACCTCGGTTCCATCTCCTCAGACACTATTCTACAACAACAACAAAAATGTCCCACCAACACCACATATTTGATCTACACTGCTCCTACTGCCCCGACAACTGACGGATTTGATCACCTCACTCTCTACACAGTCACTATGTGAGCTAGATTAGCTTCTTCCGGTCACTGCATCAATACTTGGTCCAAAAGATGATGTGGCTCTGCGTGAGCCTGATTTTAACCTTTCAATCTCTCTGCTGGCCTAGAGAGTTGACGCAATCATTACGTGGGCTCATCTCGGCTACTGCATCGCCTCCTCTTGTCTTAGAAAGCTGACACACGCATTGTGTGAGCTTCTGCGTCACTCCTCCTGCACTGTGTCACCCCTTCAGCTGCTTCTCTAGCTCTGGAACATTGTTGTGACTCAAGACAACTGCCTCTCTACAAAAAATCTGCTGGATATTCTCCGCTGATGGCTTTAGTGTCCTATGATCTGCACATGCTCTGATACCATGTGAAATTTTTTGAATCTAGATTAGAAATCCTATTGCAGTGACTGGTTTAACATCTCCTACTTGTTATTTCATTCAACAAGCTACTTAATTACATAAACATTGATGTAAACACCATTGTAATCTATACTGATATACAGATCATAAACTAAAACAATAACTGACACACACACAAGGGACATCGTTATTTTTGGACAAAACGTCCCCAGAAAAAAACCAACTTGGGAAAACGGTGCAACAAATAAAGGGTTTTATATTATTAGGCAAGTAGAATCTGAGTACAACAAGTTGCCTCTCACACTGGCAAACCTTATAGAGAAATCACGACACCAAGAAATACATACAAGGGTTTACCTCGTCCCCAAACCCCGGCTGATCTGATGAGCGACCTAGCACCCTCCTAGCAAATACTGTGCAATCCCTATGCAATCACTGCATGGTCTTGTGTCCTGCCTCTAGAGACCTGCGTCACCCCAACTATTGGATCAATCTGCTAGATGAAGACTGTTGTTCAACCCTCCCAGCTCAGAACTTCGCTTCCCCAACAAAATATCGGACTATAGATGACACTTTGCACTGCCACTACGTGAGCCCCTCCTGGACTGCGTAAGCTCTGCCTGGGCTCCGTAGGCCTCTACGCTATCTTCCTCTCGCTCAAGCTGCCTCTTTGCCACGTACTCTTTGACTCAAAACTTACTTTCTAATCCAAATCTCTGCTTCTGCCCCTCTCTGCAACAGATCACTAGTTCAATTCTCTTAGCAAATCGTGCCCCAGAAAATCGAACTGGCTGATCAATATGCTCACTCGATGTATCTCCAACTGAACCTCAAGCCTCCTCTTATACTTTTCTTGTTGATAAATCAATGACCGAGATTAAGTCTCTAATCAATAGCTAAGATTAAATTAGAATTGATCTTCATCTCTCAGAAGCTTCTCACCCATATTTTCATTAATACCCATTAATATTTTTATTTTCCTAAGTTTAGACTTAGGAACCCCATTAAAAATATTAATTATTTTAATAAAATACAATTCCGGTGGAATTTCACCAAACGATTTCTAGGTCTTGGAGATCTCATGTGTTCTAGCCCCTCCACAAAATTTCGAAGCTAGAGCACATCCGATGCTAGCCAAAAACCAACATGACCTTCTAAGACTATTCTTATCTTGGGTCTGCAGCCCTCAAAGAATATCGATCCTCTTGCCTACTCTTATCTTGGATGCCCTACACATCCTCAAAGAGCATCGAATGCTAGATGAATACCCAATACTCCATTCTTTCATCCTAGGTGAAGACAAGAATGTTGTGTCTATCATGTGTCTACATTTGCATTCATGGCCTTCACCTAGACTTACGACTATTAGTCCTAGTCTAGTGCATGACACATGAAATAGAAAAACACAACTATCACTCCTTTGTAATCATGGGTGATCTAATCCAAGCTCCTTATTGATCAGAGAGCAATGAGAGCTCCCTTTTAGCTAGGGAATCTTCCATACATCAACTTCTTCTTCATGGGTCCTTCAACTGCTTGATCAACTTTTCTTCTTGATGTCATAAAAGTTAGTTGATCTTCTTCCTTGTAGGGCAAAAACCATCGATCACTTTCCTCCTTTGTTCGTCATGTCATTCCTCTCTTCATGGAAAGTGGCCTTCTTCATATCTGGAACCTTCGTTATATGACTACTTCTTTCTCATCATGCTTCTTCCCTCCATCACATGAATGCTAGTTGTACTTGTATTTACAACTCGTGTTTGAGTAGCCCTACATTATCCAGATATTATTCAAGAAATCAAAACATAATATTACATCAAATCATACCTTACGAGATGTCTCTTCATCATGACATCTCTCTATAGGTATCAACATCTTGCATACATGTTGACACATCTCCCAAAGATATCCATTGTCAAAAGTCTTCATCTTTTCCACCAGAGTTCATATCTTTTCGGGAGATTTTCTAGTCAAGTGTTCTTGATATTTTGGATGTTGATTGCCTTCATCAGGGTTGCATATCTCACAATCTCTTCCTTCCTCACACATTCCATCCTTAGTAGATTTTAATCAAAGTTTCTTCATTGTAGTCAACCACTTCATGCTTCAAATGAGGACATATTACGTTGATTTCATCTAGTGTGACTTATGCCTTCCCGCATCCTTTCAGAGGAGGAGATCTTCTTTCTCTTGATCATGCTTCTTAAGATAGAAGCATCCATGTTACCTGCAAACATATGATATGTCATTTAAACACAAGCATAAATACCTTATTTTACCTTTAGATCATCGAGGCTTCTTCTAGCAGCTTCCTTGATTGAAGAGATCTTCTATCCCTTGATTTGCTTTATGTCATCACATCATCATCTCATGGATTCCATCAGTTGGAGTTCCCGTTGAAACACTTGCTTCCTTTCTAGATTAGTGAACTCTTTGATGAGGATTCCATGAAGGAATTTTGAGGATCTTGTATATCCCCAACTGGTATGTGTTTCCTTTTTTACTTGATGTATGATGAGCCTTGTCTTAGATGACTTCTTCCCTTCCTTCAATGTCCACTAAGGTTCCCAAGAGCTATATCATACATGTTTGTCTATGATGGATTTTATCTTTCATGATTCCCATGGTGATATCATGAGCTCTTATTTCTAATGCTTCCATGATTCCATAATACATCTTATTATCATTGTCATATCTTATAGCACAAGATTTAAGAGCTTATGATAGGACCCTTTTTGTGAGGGATACTATATTACTCATAGGAGAGATTAGTTACTCCCTCTTTTCTTGGCCCTTTTCTTCAACTTCCTCCATCTTCAAGTGATATGAGCTTCCAAAATCTTTCTATGGCATTGAATCTTATCTATACTTATTCTTTCTTGCTTTGCTTGAGGACTAAGCTTTTGTGTTGGTCTAAGTGATGTGACCTTCTTTACTATAATTTCAGAGAGTATATCTTCT
Source organism: Pinus taeda (assembly GCA_000404065.3). Classification (NCBI taxonomy): domain Eukaryota; kingdom Viridiplantae; phylum Streptophyta; class Pinopsida; order Pinales; family Pinaceae; genus Pinus; species Pinus taeda. Next base: position 121,667 of record APFE030834424.1, read on the forward strand.
AGAATTCCATATATCTCTCTTATGTCTCCTCTTTCAACATGTGAGGACCTTTGAGTGATTTCATATGATTCCTATGAGTCTCTTGATACATTCAATCATTGTTTGACCTTCAAAGACCTTTCCATAGACATCAATGATTTCTCTTTTCTATGAGGATTATGACAATCTTCCTTATTTTATGCAAAGACCCTTTTCATGAAGACTATATCCTCCAATATTTCTATTTCCTTGCAAAACAAAGTTGTTAAACCAAAAACATGAAAGATACTTACTTGGCATGTGAAGAGGAAATCTTCACCTTGATGCTTCTTTTGCTTGAGCTTCCCATCATGAACCACTAGTATCCTTTTACCAAAAATTCTTTGGAGACCTTTTGGAATCATGACATTTGACTCCTTCTATACAGAACACATTGTTGACATGCTCGTGATACTGTCATCCCACAAGTGGAACTTATTATACTTCAGCATCAACAAGTTCATGCTCTCATCCGAGCATCATACTACAAGATTCAGAACTATGACAAGTATATCGCTGTAACACTACACCGAGACAGTGATGTCTTATGAGTGTTCATTCAGATCGAGCATTGTCTTGTGAGCCCGAACTTGTCACCGAATTCATCACTGTGATTTATTGAGATGTGTATTGGGGATCTTCCCTTTGATCTATCAAGATCATGACAATCTCTTCATAGTTTTTACTGAAATCATAACTTATGTTAGGATCATGACTTCTCCTTAACCGAGAATGTAAGTGTGTTTATCATCGAGATCTTACTTGTCATGGCTGTGCGGAGAATATATATATTACTGTAGTATTGCTAATTTTCTTATTCGAGATTGTGTATGAGATTGTTCCCTACTGTGGGATTACCATGATTCTTTCCATCAAAACTGAGTGGTGCTATAAGATCTTTGACACCATCATTCTTATGTCAAGAGATTACCGAGACAGAGATACCAAGAATTGTTAGTATCTCTCCATTATGAGCATGCTAATAATATATTACGTGGTGACATCATTTCATATGTTGAGGACTATGATTATGAGGAGGTTGAGACAATGATTGTATTGTAATCAAAAGAATGCTGATAGAGGAGAACTTCATAACTAAGGTCTTGTACTTGTTTTCACCATCTAAAGATTCAGAGTGATTCGACTTCTGAGTACTAGAATTAAGACTTCACTTTAACTAAGATTGATCTTGAATTGTCTTGTTGTTGTATACTGCTTTTTGAAAAATGATCTTTCGATTCCTTCTACTTGTTCTGGTGTCCTTCTTGAAGCTAATCCTTAAGTGTCTCTTTTATGCCCTATCTTAGACTGCAACCATACCTTTGATACCATGTTGAAGAATCTAGGGCATGGAGTTAATGAGATCCTTCTTTACATGATAATTATTAATGCTTAGCTTGTTAATCATTAGTGTGTCTTATTTAATCATTAAATAGCTACCATAACAAAGAAATAAGAACACAATAAGTTGGCATTGTGCCAGGTCCAAAACCTCTCCTGCTTGGAGAGGAAAAACCGCATAAAATTATTCTTGTAAAGATTCTAATTGACAAACACCAAGACCATGACCCTTGACTAACTGAGCCACTCCAAGACCAAGTCACAAATCCTCTCATTAAGGGAGTTTTGAGGTCTAAAATGGGCCTCCTAAGGAAATTATAAAATAATACTGGAAATAATAAAATAAGATTAGATTACATCATCAAATTTTAGAGGGAAAAAGGAAAAAACTATTTTTTCAACTCGTATTTCCAACTTATCTCCCTATGGGTTTACTCAAATTTTGAGCAAAAATACTCGTTGGATGTAGAATTGATTCCTCCTCATCCAAGGAGTACCCATGCTGCATACTTTCTATGGACCTTGATACACAAAATGAGATACATTAAAAATGTGATTGCAATCATGTTTTTCATGTATTTCTCATTTTTAGTGTAGAAGGGTCCATCAAAAGTATGCAACATGGGTACTCCTTGGATGAGGAATTAAATTTTTCATCCAATGAGTACTCCCACTCGAAATTTGAAGTTTGAGTAAAACCTTAGGGAGATAAGTTGAAAATACGAGTTGAAAAAGTAGTTCTATTATTTTATTATTTTTTACTTTTTTACTCTAAAAATGGTGAATCACACCCCATGGTTGACATCATCATCTTGAATCCTATTGGTTCTCATAAAATTTATTTTGGTTGTATATTTTTCCTAGGAAACCCATTTTTGACCTCAAAATTCCCCTAATGTCTTCATACAACTTAAATCATCATCTTCACTGCACCATGGAGACGTACATTACTGCTGCAACATCACTGAGAATATCCCTGTACTTCCACTGAGAGACTCATCATAGCTATGAGCTTCATGGTTGTTGCATTACAACAAAGATCACATCGATCTTCTTTATCATGTATATTTCGAGACAGTGAGATACTAATCATCAAAACCGTGATTGTGCTTATGATATATGACGACCGAGACATAGTTTAATAGGCATCCTTCTTGTCGAGGGTGTATACTTGTGACTGCACTTATTATGACATCGAAATATGTTGCTTCAGTAATGCACCGAGGCTTGTAACAAGGAGGAGGCTGAGAATTCTTGACGAGATTTCAGGTGAGTCTGATATGGTAACTCTATTGTGCTTTATCTAAGAGAGTGCTCATTAAAATATGCAAGGTCCATACCTATACCCATTCGAGTTTTTTCAGAGAGATGCGAGATACTTCTGTGTTCTTTTGCAGTGACCCCAGCTACCTATTTATAGGTGCACGTCCATGCATGCAAGCCAACATGAGTTAATGAATTGTTGTGTCACTTGATTTGAGATGACACTCGATTCTTTATATCAATTTTGGTGGCCAACTTGACTATTCTTTTCATTGTTTTTCTTGCTTTTTTTCAAGAGGATTGTGCTGGTCTTGGAGGGTTGTTCTTGACTCTAAGTTGACTCTTATACATTTCATAAATTCTCAAAAAGAGCTCTTTGACTCTTTGGCTTTCCTAGACCTATGGAATGAGCAAGAAACTCATTCATATAATTCTCAAAAATAATATTTCTTTTCTTTACAAGTACAAAGATCAAAATTACATGTATAAATATCAAGCCTAGTTACATTTCCTTCAACATAAATCTCACTGCGTCAGCTTCTGTGTAGGAACTACGTAGTCCCAGCGTCATAGCTTCTGCGTTGTCCCTCCTCCATGTCACAGCCTCTGCGATATCCCTCCTTGGCTCTGCGTCTTTGTTCTGCTCCTGCACTCCCGACTGATGTTGATTCCCTCTCTCCTCATCTGCAACTCTCCCTCCGATTCAATTTCCTCTTGCCAAACTTCGACCAACGAGAAAATCGATCTTACTTGGGTAACTGAGTATAGTGTTTTCCAAATGCCCATCGAAGTCCTTATAATCCTCCAATTGAGTAATCAACAGCCCAGATTAGATTTTAATCAATGGCTCAAATCATATTAACATGATCTTCATCTTCTTCTAGAAATTTCACCATAATTTAGTTAATACCCTTTAATTATTTTAATTTCCAAAGTTTAGAGTTAAGCACCCATTAAAAATAATTAATTATTTTAATACACTGTCTTTGGGTGGAATTTCCCAAAACAATTTTTGGGTATTGTGGAATACATATGACCTAGCCTCCCTGCAAATTTGAGGCTTAGAGCACACACGATGCTACCATAAATCAACATTGTAAGCAAATTAAACTTAGGCACCCATTAAAAATAATTAATTATTTTAATAAAACTGTCTCCGAGTGGAATTTCCCAAAACGATTTCTGGGTATTGTGGAATACATATGACCTAGCCTCCCTACAAATTTTGAGGCTTAAAGCACATACGATGCTACCATAAATCAACATTGTAAGCAAATTAAACTTAGGCACCCATTAAAAATAATTAATTATTTTAATAAAACTGTCTCTAGGTGGAATTTCTTAAAACGATTTCTGGGTATTATGGAATACGTATGACCTAGC